>OLKM01001534.1:0-126285 GCA_900291075.1 Melanogrammus aeglefinus
TTCAGGCGTAGTTGTACCAGCACGTTGATTCTATATACAAAATATGCTGTATATAATGGACAAGAAAAAAATTAGTCAATAGTCTTTTTTATGTGCTGGGCGTTGGTTTTGGGGGTAGTTGATTCATCGAGGAGCCACTGACTCTTGGGCGAAAAAAACTGTTAGTTCATTCCTCTGCGGTTTAGCACAAGCTTCAGTACCATTCCCCCAAAGCGTAGCTTCAAACAGTTTCCGTTTCTGAGGGTCTTCTTGACACAACAGGCTTTGTAGGTGTCCTTGTAGGGGGGAGGAGATCTTGGAACCCATCTTTACCACTTGCTTTCGATCCGACAGGAAGTCAAGGATTGTGTTGCATAGGCTGGGATCAATGCTTATAGTTCCCTGTCCTGGCTGTCAAGTCTGGAGGGGACTATGGTGTTAAATGCTGAACTGTAATCCACAATCAGCATCATCTTGTAGGAGTTCCTCTTGTTGAGGTGGATGAGGGCTGAGTGGAGTGCTGTGGCAATAGCGTCATCTGTCGATATATTGTTCGGATAGGCAGCATTCTGCAGATCAGCACCTTGATGAGCTTCTCAAAGCTATCAAGGTGCTGATAGCTTTGAGATAGCTCACTATGGGGGAGCAACAGGGCGCCAGTCGTTTGGGACTGATGACTTGCAGCAAGTGAGCACTATGCCCGTGGAGAGGGAGAGGTTGAAAATGTTTGTGAATACACCAGAGAGCTGTTCCGCACAAGCTTTGAACACACTTCCTCCCCTGCGTTCGCAAGAGCGCTGGCTGTCTCCACTATGGAGTAGGTTGTCTCTTGGAGATTGTTGTGGCTCAGTTCAGAGCGGGCATAGCAACGGTTCAGCTTGTCTGGTAAAGAGTCAGTAGAGTCAGCTTTGAAGCTAGAGGTCTTATACTAATATTGCACATTACAAAAAGGCATTAACAATCACACACACAATCAAACTTTATCAAATCAATACCTGAGGCCCAAAAAATGGTCTTCAATCGCCTTCAATCAGAACACATGTTCTTTAGCGCTATCTGGTAGTCATATGGTGTGTTTGCGAGTCTTTGGCTTTGTGTCATTCAATTATATTTGCCCTGAACTTTAAAAAAAAGTCTATTGGCTTAAAATGTTTTAATTGGTCAAATTTCAACTCAGTGAAGCACTTTAAACACTAGCTTTTTATTTGGAAATGTTACTTTAAACACTTTACTTTGTCATGTGTTTCAAATACAAACTGGCATTTTCCTTATTCTTGTTTAAAATAATTTACACACCAAACTTTTGTACTGGTGCAGCTTAATGAAAAAGTAAGGCTCACCAGTTCGACCAATGCAAAAAGTTAGTTTGGAGCCCTGAATTATATTGCTGAACGGAAATATATGGCAACATGTTATGAACAATATATAATAACTGAATATATATTGTATATACACTGTATATTATGTATTTCTATTAAGATAAATGAAATAAGACACTGGTTTGTAAATTCCAAAGAATAACAAGTTTCACAACATCAATCAACATGTCATCAAGGGGGGAAATGGGTCATGGTGTTGTTACGACCCGAGGTTGGGGGAACCGAAACGCACGACAACAGACGAGGGTTGTAAAGTTCAAATGTTTATTTAATGAGTAAATTATTTGAAGTGAGCAGAGGCTGGTTGATGCAGGAGGCCACCCGTGGCGCCTCGGTGGTATTGGGCAATTCTCCTTCCAACAAACCTCCGAAGTACAAACAGGAACTTTGGCCACACCGGGTCGGTGTAAGAGTGATGAAAGACAGCACCGTGGTAGTGAGAGGATCTCAACAAGAACAGAGTTAAAAAACGACAATCTGTAATACTTGGAGTAAAATAAAATAGAAACCGGGAACGCTTCTCAAAGATTGAGAAGCCGGAGTAGATAAGCAGGAAGCGTTGATTTGGGTGGTCCACCGTTGTGTATGGTTGAGTCGGAGAATATAAAACGAAGCACTGATAACTTTGTAAGTGCACTCGTAAATGTCTTGTTTTATATGTTAAGACCCTTATTATACTATCAAAGTGTCGGGCTACTTCTAGCCTTGTAAGTGGTTTAAAATAGCGATTTAGCTTTAACCATGAGACATGCCCATATCGTTCCAAGTTTATAGCGTATTGGTAGAATCGGCTGAAAATAGTCAACTTACGAATGCATCTATGTGCGCTTTTTTGCTCCCAAACTAACATTATAACTTGTTATCATATCAAATATATCCAAAATCCATTTTACATTTTTCCTTTAAGTCCTACAGCAGGGAGCATCAGAAAATAGTGGAACCATACAGCCAAATGTAAATGTATTGCCATTTAATGCAATAAATGGTTGAAGCTCAGACATGAATGATTCCTGATAGAAGTCGTAATTGATCCCATAGATCAGGGGTGCCCAATACGTCGATCGCGATCGACCGGTCAATCGCGAAGGTAGCGTGGGTAGATCGCATGGCATTGAAGAAAAAATAATAAAAATCACCATTAAAAAAATAGACGTCAGCCTATCATCCATCCCCCCTGTGCAGGGAGGACGATGCTTTCCCGGACTTCCTGAATTACCACTGCATAATACACCAACAAGCGTTATGCGCTAAAATGCTCAACATGAAAGAGATCATGGATGTGGCAATGAAGATCGCCTGTTCTATTCGCGCCAGATCTCTTCAAAGACGGCTTTTCCGTGCACATCTGGAGCAGGCTGACTGCGACCACACTGAGTTGTTGCTACACACTGGCGTAAGATGGCTAAGTCGAGGAAAATTCCTGCAAAGATTTCGAGAGCTCTGTCTGGAGATTAAGGAGTTTTTCCGTGTAGCTGGACATGCAGAATACAAGCAACTAAATGACAGTCAGTGGCTGTAAGGCTTGGCATTTTTAACTGATCTGACAAACCTATTGAATGACCTTAATCTAGAGCTGCAGAGAAAAGACAAAACAGTGATTAATATGATCAGCTCAGTTAATGCATTCAAACGAAAGATGCAACATCTCTCCTCAAAGCTGCGGCGCCATGATTTGGCAAACGCCAAGAACCTGGCGTCAGAGCTGGAGATTTAAGGGAAGGCCTGTGTGCACGCTACACAGAGCAGATTGACAAATGTCTGTCAGAGTTTGACAAACGCTTTCAAGACTTTTCTTTGCTCGAGCCAGTCGCTACATTCATATGCTATCCTTTTCGGGAAGATGCTGATGTTGATTCACTCGCATCAACAATTTCAACACTGTTTCACCTGAACTCTTCTGGAGTTGAAGATGAGATTTTGACATTACAATTACATTACAATTACAGACATTCAGCTGAAGTCCAGAGCTCATGGAGAGTTCTGGAACTTACTCACAGAGGAAAAGTACCCTAACATGAGGAAATATGCTACCTCCTTGACTGCTTTATTCCGCTCCACTTATTTGTGTGAGTTAGCCTTTTCCCACATGAAGATCATTAAGTCCAAGTACCATTCCACCATAACTGATGATCATTTGGAGGTCTGCTTGAGGCTGGCTGTCAGCAAATACTGTCCGGACTATGCATCCCTGGCTGATTCCATTCAGTGCAAGTCATCAGAATAAGATAATGACAAACAATGTACATAGTTAATTGTGTTGTGCAATATGGGCTCATGCTGTTATGCAAGGGACATCAACATACATATAGAGAATTCTCAATATATTCATAAATAAATATGTTTAGCATTTTTGTAGTGTGACGCAAGTGACTCCTGCTCCTCCCAGGCCTGCAGCCTGACCCTTTGTTTCCTTTACGTTTGGTTGTTCACAGTATTTAATAAATTCGTTATGTCTATACAAGACTATGTGTGGCCTCCCCTTCAATGTTACAACCGTTGAGCCAGGTTGTAACAGTAGTAAGTAGATCATTTTGACTTGGACATTTTATAAGTAGCTCGCATGCGGAAAAAGTGAGCACCTCTGCCATAGATCCTATCGTGTCGCAACCAACAGCCAGTTCGTAACATTCATAATACTGCTAATACGAGGGCTTACATCGCAAGAGTATGGGCTTTTATCTTTTTTTTTTACCTAATTCGGATAGAGATAGAGACTTACAGACATTTATTTACATGGAGATTGTACTTAAAATAAGATGCATGTTTTAAACAGTACTTGCATTACTTAGAGGTAAATATATGATTCAGATATAATAACTTATATGAAATAATTTTCCAGAACATATGAAACTTAATTTAATTCAGAGATAAGACTATGAATTCAAACCAAATTACAAAATTCAGAAATCGCTTTCACACAAATTAGAGAGAAAGGGATCATCATAAACATGTATTTTAACAAGCCTAGCCTTGTTACCTGTTTATACATTCTGGGGGTGGATCACTCCAGCCACTTTCATTACATTCAAGTTTGTCTGTTCCCTTTAATCTGAAACCATGGTAACAGATATAGTGTGCAACCAACTTGCCTGAGGCCGAAAACAACAAAAAATCCCCGTTTTTTATGTCTGCAGGGGAATCACAAATGTCTGAAATTAAAGCAAAACATTATTTCATGGGTTTATATAATTGTCCTCTTATATAGTATAATAATGTTCAACAACCCACATCCCTCCACTTAGTGCTACCAATTCTAACCTGTGTTCTTCTCTTCTCTCCAAGCTTCCAGGTTGATGTTTGGAATATGATTGCATGGCAGAAAACCATTTGGGTATTTCCCGTACTTAAATGGATCCAGTGGAATTTCAGTCACTTCGCTGTTGTCACAGATTATACGTGAAAGCGACGATTTTGAAAGCTCGGATATTTGGTGCTTGGTGAATATACCTTGAGCCTCCCACCAAAACCTTAAGAATATACAAATATTACATGGTAGGCTATTGGACTAAATCATTGATTATATTGAAGGTGAACTTCACAATAACCATGCTCTATAAATGTATTACCTGTTGCCAACTTTTGGAAAACAAAACATTTCTCAGTAAACATTTCAACCTGGTCTCACAGGACTCCGTGAAATGACCACGGACGCTTAACTCAAAATCCGTCGAATCCTCACAGAAACACGCCAATTTCCGTGATATGGCCAAGGATTTTGCTCCAATGCAAGTTGATGACACTCATATTCCGTGGCACACAAGGATATCCCCGTTTCAATGAACGAGTCGACCAGGGGCGCTTAACTCAAAATCCGTGGTGGCCTCACGGAATCACTTAAATTGTCCGCGATATGCCATGGTTGTAACAACAAGTATCGCGGTGTACTTTATCTATGGGGAATGTAGTTCAGTTCAGGTATGACTATATTTAAATATTTATAATATAAAAAACTGGCTTAGGACTACAGCATATCATACATTGGACATATGGAGTTGGACTATTATATGTATAAGGTTATAGGCCGAATTCGGTTAAAATGCAGCCTCTGCTGGCCCACAACTCGACTCGTGGTCTCGTTATAAACTTTATAAGTTAATTATATTTAAATTATTATAACCATGTAGCCTTTATTTTCTTGGCGTTATCATAACATCCTTTCATATTACATTGATATAAATTATTGTTACAACGAGATCTGTATCTGACCATTGACCATCCTCTTGGAAATGATTTAAATTCATATTCGGTATGGTAGGGCCTACTATATCTCTATTCTCGCCGGCCCTTCTTGAATTTAATAGACCACTTTCGTTAGTTTGAGGAGTTCTGGTGGTCTCCGTATATAATAAATAAATAAATAAATAAATATGTATGCATGTAAATAGGTATATACATACCTATTTATTTATTCATTATATACGGAGACCACTAGACCTCGTAGCAACAAAATAAATAAATATATAGGGCATGTATGTATGTATGTGTATATTATATATATATATATATATATATATATACATATATAAATACACATACATAATTATAGATATTTATTTATTTTGTTATATATATATATGTTTAGTTATTATATACGGAGACCACCAGACCTCCTCGAAACAACAAAATTGGTCTATTAAATTCAAGATGGATTGGGCGATAATAGGGATATAGTAACATACCGTCAATATAAATTTCATTCATATACAGTGGGGCAAAAAAGTATTTAGTCAGCCAACAATTGTGCTCCCACTTAAAAAGACGAGAGAGGCCTGTAATTTTCATAATAGGTAAACCTCAGCTATGAGAGACGAAATGAAAAAAAAATCCAGAAAATCAAATTGTCCGATTTTTTAAGAATTTATTTGCAAATTATGGTGGAAAATAAGTATTTGGTCACCTACAAACCAGCAAGATTTCTGACTGTCACAGACCTGTAACTTCTTCTTTAAGAGGCTCCTCTGTCCTCCACTCGTTACCTGTATTAATGACACCTGTTTGAACTCCTTATAAGTATAAAAGACACCTGTCCACAACCTCAAACAGTCACACTCCAAACCCCACTATGGCCAAGACCAAAGGGCTGTCAAAGGACACCAGAAACACAATTGTAGACCTGCACCAGGCTGGGAAGTCTGAATCTGCAATAGGTAAGCAGCTTGGTGTGAAGAAATCAACTGTGGGAGCAATTATTTGGAAATGGAAGACGTACAAGACCACTGATAATCTCCCTCGATCTGGGGCTCCACGCAAGGTCTCACCCTGTGGGGTCAAAATGATCACAAGAACGGTGAACAAAAATCCCAGAACCACACAGGGGAACCTAGTGAATGACCTCCAGAGAGCTGGGACCAAAGTAACAAAGGCTACCATCACTAACACACTACGCCGCCAGGGACTCAAATCCTGCAGTGCCAGACGTGTCCCACTGCTAAAGCCAGTACATGTCCGGGCCCGTTTGAAGTTTGCTAGAGAGCATTTGGATGATCCAGAACAGGATTGGGAGAATGTCATATGGTCAGATGAAACCAAAATAGAACTTTTTGGTAAAAACTCAACTCGTCATGTTTGGAGGAGAAAGAATGCTGAGTTGCATCCAAAGAACACCATACCTACAGTGAAGCATGGGGGTGGAAACATCATGCTTTGGGGCTGTTTTTCTACCAAGGGACCAGGACGTCTGATCCGTGTGACGGAAAGAATGAATGGGTTTTGAGTGAAAACCTCCTTCCATCAGCAAGGGCATTGAAGATGAAACGTGGCTGAGTCTTTCAGCATGACAATGACCCCAAACACACCGCCCGGCCAACGAAGGAGTGACTTCTTAAGAAGCATTTCAAGGTCCTGGAGTGGCCTAGCCAGTCTCCAGATCTCAACCCCATAGAAAACCTTTGGAGGGAGTTGAAAGTCTGTGTTGCCCAGCGAAGGCCCAAAAACATCACTGCTCTAGAGGAGATCTGCATGGAGGAATGGGCCAAAATACCAGCAGCAGTGTGTGAAAACCTTGTAAAGACTTACAGAAAATGTTCGACTTCTGTCATTGCCAACAAAGGACATGTAACAAAGTATTGAGATGACCTTTTGTTATTGACCAAATACTTATTTTCCACCATAATTTGCAAATAAATTCCTTAAAAATCAGACAATGTGATTTTCTAGATTTTCTTTTTTCATTTTGTCTCTCATAGCTGAGATATACCTATGATGAAAATTACAGGCCTCTCTCATCTTTTTAAGTGGGAGAACTTGCGCAATTGGTGGCTGACTAAATACTTTTGTGTTGTGTTTTTGCCCCACTGTATATATATAGGCTATGGTCATTTCACAGATCCCTGTGAGACCAGGTTGACTCTGACAATTTAAGTGATTCCGTGAGGCCACCATGGATTTTGAGTTAAGCGCCTGTGATCGACTCGTTCATTGAAATGGGGATCTGTGTGTGTGCCACAGGATATGAGTGTCATCAACTTGCATTGGAGCAAATTCCGTGGCCATATCACAGAAATGGGCATGTTTCCGTGAGGATTCCATGGATGTTGAGTTAAGCGCCCGTGGTCATTTCACGGATTCCTGTGAGACCAGGTTGCAACATTTCATTCATTATTTTCAATATTGTTTAATTAAGAGCATCATAGCGTAACTGGAGCTCAATCCAACCCTGTAGTCTTTCTTACAATTCCAGCCGGCTTGCTAAAGATTTGTTCAAACATGTTTGATTTTATCACGGCTAGTATTTACATGGAGATTTTAAACACCAATAAAAAGCATTTGTGAAGACGCCAAAGAAAACTGGGTTTTCAAAACATTACCCAAGTACATGGTGCAATTAAGTAAATATCAAATGAGGGTTTCACAGAGTGAGGCTGATAGCATATTCTTTGTATCCATCTATAACACTTTCATTCCATGCATATTGCTTTAAAAAATAATCACAACGGTCAGCTATATGGCATTCGGGGTTCTGGTATACTTTGTTATGGTGTCAAAACATTGCTATAGATATCGTTTGCGTACCCTTGTATATTCTTTTATCTAATTTAAAAATTTTAAAGCTCAATCAAATAGTGTACTTACCGATCTCCGTCTCGAATTGATTTCATTTGCTTGGCAATCAAGCAAGAAAACAGAGGGCCATTTCTGGAGTCTTTTAAGTGGTCCTCAACTAGCCCTCCTAACCAAACATCAATATTGTCCGGGTTTTTATACATTTTCAGTATCTTATTAACAATTATCTTGTCTTTGATAACATCTTGGAAATCTTCTTTTGTCTTTAAACGCTTGAGTCCACAAAATTCTCTCCAGTCATTGAATCCTGCAAAGAGCGCATTATAAAATCTGTTTATTGTGCCTCGACTTGTATCAAAATATTTATTTATTAATTAATGAAATTACTTTCACACCGTTTTTAGGTGAAAGCTGTCAAATATTTAGTTGTTTATAAAGTAGTAAGAAAGCATGGCAGAAAACATGGGCAAACAACATTAGTTTGATACATTGTCTAAATTAGTGACATTAAGGTGGATAATTGTGTTGATAATAATAAAAAATAAACTTTTAAATAATAAATATGACAATATAAATGTGTTAATGCCAATTTTTTAAAATATTCAGATGATTTGTTCTAGGAGAAAAGTTGTTGCTTTAGTTGTGGGCAGCTTTCACTCAGACATATATCTTATCTATAATATATATTTTAAACTATGCGCTTCTGACTTAACATTGCAATTGTTTTGTTCAATAATTCCATGTGGCCACTGTGCAATTCTCAATACTACAATAATTAAACTAAATCGTAAACTCTCGCACTGATGCTGCACTTATTTTGATTGTACATGCAATATTTAAATGTAGTATGTTGTAATACGTTGTAGGATTGTTACGTTATAATTTTTCTACATATTGTAATATAATGCACACAGGTGTACACATACTTCTTATTTAGTATTTCTTATTTCTTTCTTCTGTTAAATATGTTCTTATATAGTTAGTGCTTTGTAAAATGTTGGTTAACAGATGATACAGTTTTTCAATTGTTACGTTAAACGTAGTATTGGTCTCACCAGCAAGAGCATGATCGCGTCCCCTTTGGAGGTTCAAAGCAGCCAAGTCCAATTTCCATTGGATGTTGAGTACAACTAACTTCTCTGTCATCTCCTCTGCTATTAATTTATCTGTGCTCACAGACGTTGCAGCCGTACCCATCAGACCTCGGAGCACTGGTTCAATCCCACCTATAGGCACAAACATTTAATTCTCAAACCAATAGTTTTTTATAATTAAAACATATCAAAATAAAAGATAAAAAATTAAACTACGTTATTTTTCCAAATAAATGTTTTCATCACACTATACCTTGCAAAATGGTGCACGACATAAATGGAGCTAACTTAAGTTACTTATTGAAGCAAAGTTCTCTATCTTGACCACAGGTGAAGTAAGGGTAGGGAAGCATACACACCGCACTTACCTTCTTTGACTATTCTCCATGGACTAAAGAATGTGTGGTGTAGTCTCAGGTGACTAAATTGCTCATGTGTCTGGAAGCTTTCATTAAGTCTCCTCACAACTGTAGAGATGGTGGCATGGCCAAACCGAAATGCAGCAGTGGCAAACACATTTGAGGCTGAGGGGTTCACTGTTGGATCATAACCCATATAGGGTCCAATGTAGCGATCAAATGATTCCTGGCCAATTATTTTTGGAATATAATCCCTCATTGTTATAATCTAGTTTAAAGAAAGTTTGGATAAATTTAAAAGGTAGACTCTTTTTTTTATCATTGCAAAAAGGGTTAATTGTACATTTATGGCAATAAGATATTTTCTACAATTTCAAACATTTCAATTTACACTGCCTTAACATTACTATTCTGTAAACATTACAATCCTTTGCACCTTTGCAAGTAGCAATTTACATTACAGAGAGTAGCCTACAGTGAAACCTCTAGTTATATATATTTCAGATTTTTGAAGCAGACCTCCTAAAAAGCTGAAACTAATTGTTTGTGCTCCACAGAACAAAATGTAAACCAATGCATTTTGAATGGGAGCGTTTCAGACAATTTTGTGCTCGACAGAACGAAACGAGAGAGAGACAGAAAGAGAGAGAGGGATAGGCTTCAGAAGGGATGTCAGCATATAGTACAGTGCACCCTGTACTAAACATTTCGTGCTCATGCTCACGAAAAGTAATCTATTGAATTGTGTCCCAGAGCACAATTGTCCGACTATTCGTTTCGTACTATTCTTACTGCACAGGCCGAAATGTTAACTCATGGATTTTTGATGGGAGCGTTTCTCAGAATATACACAGGTATATATATATATATATATATATATACAGTTTATGGCAGACGCCAGAGAAGAGGGAGCGGAGTGGGCTCCACCCCCAAGCCATATCAACGAGGCAGGCCTGAAGGCCATTAAGCTGGAGTGCTGGGACGGGAGCTAGCAACCTACAGTGATCGCCTGGAAGCTCGGTACGGCTTAGAAAGAGAGAGAGAGACCTTGAAGTTTATTGATTACCTGTGTACCGACCACTTGTTTGAGGACCCTCCTGGTGACGACAGCTGGACACAGATTACGGACTACAGATTTTGGATCACCCTTTTGCCCACCCTGGTGAAGTTATTTACCCTGTGAATAAATCTCCCCTTCGAACTGCTCTGTGTGTTGTGTCTGTTTATCTGTCCAACTTGGTGGGGTGGAAACCCCACACCCACTTGCCCGCTACTGTGTGTGTGTGTGTGTGTGTGTGTGTGTGTGTGTGTGTGTGTGTGTGTGTGTGTGTGTGTGTGTGTGTGTGTGTGTGTGTGTGTGTGTGTGTGTGTGTGTGTGTGTGTATACAGTATATGCGTGTAATGAAGAGCGATCTGGTTGTGGGATGAATTTTAACCGAATTTGCCATCCATAACCTTATTTTTTATATTATAAATATTTTAATATTGTCTGGTTATACCTGAACCACACTTCCACATTGGTGGAAGTGGATTTTCAATGGTCAAATAAAGATCTTGTTATAACGGAAATTGAAAAAAAAAAATGACATGTTCTACTATTAGATGTATATATTATATTTTAATATTTAATTATTCAATATTAAACCCATACATTTCAATTGGGTTATTTTTTTCGACTCTAGACAGGGGGGCGGGCTGCGAAGTGCACGCCCTAGTTATGGATTGGTCAAAAACAACGATCCCATTTATCGCGTGTTTGCAGCAGACCCTCTGGAAAAACTGAAACCAACCACGTCCCTTAAACCAAGTCTAACACCAGAATGTAGAATAACTACGTTGGCCCACCGCAGAAAACACATTACAATAATGGCTCTAAAGATGTGACATGCCCTATTCTTTTCAATGGGACTGCATCCACGCCACGTCATAGTTGCTATTGGTGTGGCTAGTGGTGGTTGCCACTGGCCGCCCCCCATATCTTTCTATTTTCCACAGTGTAGACTTGTAATTACTTACGTAATCAACGTGATTCTTTAGATTTTTTTTATCACTGTCTGGTGGCTAGTAACATCACTCAGAGATGCGCACGGACATATTTGGTAGTGTCAAAGCCTATACCTACCTATTCGTAAAAGCAAAACATCAATCTCATTGATTTAACGAGGCAGGGTTATTTGCAATAATTCTTTAAGTTATCATATGTGAGAGGTCAATCCTCCTCCTGAGTGTGTATTGACTATTTCTTGCTTGCAAGATTTTGGCCTGAAGTCCTCGTCTCGTTTCGAAAATTGTTTGAGAAACGCTCCCATTCAAAATGCATTGGTTGCAATCTCAGTTGAAGGCTTGACATCCTTTTGAATATTCAAAGTGAATAATAAATAAATGTTACATACCTGATGTAGAGCTCCAATGATCTTGCGGGTCTCTTGGTACACAGTCTCTTTGCTCCAATGACTATTTAATACTTTCAGGGCACCTGCCAACCGATTGTGTTCTCTCAGCCACAGCGTATGCAGGGCGATCAGGGAAAGACCCTCATTGACCCGACTGTCCCCAGCAGCAAAACACTCTACTCTTGGGTCCTCTTGAGGTGCCCTAGGATTCTGGAAGCAAGCAGATGGGCTGGCATCCACAGATGGCAGGTATGGTCTGCCTTCTCCATCTTTGAATGTCTTATTGATAGCTAACCTGCCAGTCGGGCTAGTGTAATTGCGTACAAGGCTCTGTAATTCTAGAGTGTGACCGTACACAACAGAGGCGTCAATAAATGATGTTATTGTATTAATTTGCTGACGCTGTAAAATAAAATTGTTTGCCAATTGAAGATTGTCAATGCAGGCTGGTGAGGATCGAAAAAAAGGCATACAGCCTTTGGCAGCTGACTGCAGATCATGTAACTGTAGCAAAAGAAAGAATTGTTAAATTGTTTTATTCATTTCCCTATGAATATAGATCAAATGGATTGCACTCATAATTCACCTGAATTGGAAAGCATGGGTGGACATTTTGGCATGTGTCAAGACAATCCACCCCTATATCAGCGGCATCTCGAGTGCTCTGAGGGGTGAAGGTTATGTCGTGGTCTATGAACTGTCCCCATTCAATCATCAATTGAGAATACAAATTCTCTTTCCGTTTGAAAGAGGATTTCATTATTTTCTTGCTGACCGCTTCTACCTGTTAACATGAGATGGTGATTAAATCATTGTTTCTTTATGATAAAAATTGTGGGGCAATTTATCCCAACGCTATCGAGAAGTAACCAATCAATTTATTGTTTAAACAATGCTTTGTATTCACAATCAGCCATAATACTTCTATAGCAGTATTTCACTGTATTCAAATAGTTGAATTGCAAGTGTGTTTTTATTGAGTGATTAAAACAATGTCATAGATAAGCTTCCCTTGACTCAGATCTGTGTGTTTGAGTCTTGGGGCCCTATCTTGCACCCAGCGCAATTGACTTTCTACATCGACCAACCCGCTATCACGAGATCTCGTGCTCATGCGCACGAAACGTTAATCTATTGAATCGTGTCCCAGAGTATGATTGTTCGACTTTTTTCGTGAAACGCATCACGAAATGTTAACCTGAATGGGCCCGACTACGTCACGGATAGCTGTGTGAGCATCTTTCCAATTGGATAGTTTTCAGGATATTTTTCTGTGAAAATGGCGGACATACTTTTTATTCTGGGTGGAAAATATGATATTTTATCATAGTTACGCCATTAAAAGTGTTAATGTAAACATTTTTAGCATTTGTCGCTCGGCGAATGTGAAAGATGTTTGGTTTGATAGTTATGACGAAGAATATTTAAGTCGTCTCCACATAATAACATGGTTGGCTGCTATGATGTTTGCTATGGACGCTGAAACCAGCAGCTCGCATGCCGTTTAAATCATGGGTATAAAACCATTGTCTTTGCTGGTTATGTAAGGAATAATGTATCGAACGCCGGGAAGGCGATAATGGCCGGCGTACAGGCAACCCAGTCTCACGAAAATACGTGACACTGTCACGTTATGTAATCTATTGAAATGTGATCAGGGACACGTATTTCTCAAAGAATGTATATCAATTGGAAGTATTTGTCGTGTCACTAAGCACGACTTCCAAACTAAGGTTCTGTCCGGGAGCGTTCTCCCTAATGTCCCTTAAGGAGCTCCGTACAGAACATTTATTGTTAATGTTCATTTATTGTAAATGGTCTGTGATAACTAACATTATGACAGCTTTTGGCCACCCGTTTCTACTTAAAATTGTCTGTGATAACTAACAATATGACAGCTTTTGGCCACCCGTTTCTACTTTCACCTTTGATTCTGAGAAATTGTGACAATTCACGGATATATTAAATGTAGGTACACTGCTCTGTAGGCAAACAGCGAAGGAAAAAAGGGTAGCTGCTTCATCTGTTCTTTTTAGAATTGTATGTCTTGATGTTTATTTTATCTAGCCATCTATTATCTTGTTTTTGGCTATGCGTCGATGCCTCGCCAGTCCAGTGTCGTGAGCGGACGTTGCCATGACATCTAGAAATCATACCGTATTTAATAATAATTAATAATAAATAATAATAATAATACATTTAATTTAGAGGCGCCTTTCAAGGCACCCAAGGTCACCTTACAGAGCATTTGATGGGTTATCATTAATATTGATGTGTAGGGGTTGATCATAACTCGTGAATAATATTGTTTATATCACTGTCTGGGGGAATACTCGTATTCTGATTGGCATCAGGGCGTGCATTAACTCCTGCTATAGACCTAGACACCTGCTAAGTAGTTCCAGTCAGTGTTTAGAATCTCTGCCCGAGCCCGAGGCCGAACCGACCCGACCCGCGTCGGGCCGATATTTCCCACCATGATCCTCGGGCCGGGCCTTTGATCGAGCGTTTTTATTTTTATTTTATCATTGGTTTATTGGCCTAATCTGAGGAGAAATCTATGCCACGCTTATTACACGGTTCTTCTTAATGCCGTGGAACGCTCCGTTCACTTGCATGGGTAGTCCGGTGACTTGTCAACCCCAGCGTCTTCCGTTGCTAAGCGACGTCACCGTCTTTGCGGACAAATTATTTCTCTGCTGATCAACACTACGAATGGCCAAAAGACTTGTATGCCCCCCCCCCCCTTAAATAAATACTATGGCAGAATTATTATTATTATTATTATTATTATCATTCAACTTGAACATGTGTTTTTACAGTAGAGTGGTGGAGGGATGATGTATGTCGGCCAACCCGGAAGTGAGCGTCGCCCTGGGTTCTCTTGACAAAAAGCCAACGGGTTTTTCCATTGGATTTTGGATTATTGCAGAAAAATTTTCATCTTTTAAGCACCTCCTCAAAAGCTGAAAATAAATAAAAATAACATCTCATCATCTCCAGCAGGCATAACCCACCCAAGAGTATTATTTAACACCATTAACACAATTGTCACCCCCCCTCCCATCTGTCCCAGTGCTCTCAAATGAGGACTGTAACACTTTTCTGGCATTTTTTGTGGACAAGGTTGCTACTGTAAGAGCAAACATCTCCCCATCAACTGTAACCATGATTGCCTGCCCCGCCCCGACCTCCCATCCATCCCTGTGCAATTTCTCTCCAGTTACCCTGCCAGAGCTGCTTAATCTAGCCAGCTCCATGAAGACCTCCACAAGCTCCTTGGACATTATCCCGACCTCCCTGTCTAGTCACCATTATTAACAAATCTGTTCAGTGGTGTTGTTCCCTCCTATTTTAAGCAGGCAGCCGTACAGCCCCTACTTAAAAAACCCAACCTGGATCCATCCACACTACAAAATTACAGACCCATTTCCAAGCTCCCATTTGTCTCCAAACTGCTAGAAAAAGTGGTAGCAAATCAACTCTCCACCTATCTAGCAGCAAACAACATCGGTGAAAAATTTCAATCTGGCTTTCGAAAAAAAACACTCCACGGAAACAGCACTACTCAGAGTGACAAATGACTTCATGATGTCCTCAGATGCAGGCAAATGCTCTGTGTTAGTCCTGCTAGACTTAAGCGCCGCATTTGACACGGTTGATCACCACATACTTATTGACTTAGGGACTGGGTGGGCGTGACTGGCACCGCCCTAGCCTGGTTCACCTCTTACGTCAGCGACAGGTGGTTTTCAGTGGCTGTAGGCCCTCACAGGTCAGACCCCACCCCCCTTCACTGTGGTGTACCCCAAGGCTCCGTTCTGGCCCCTCTCCTATTCGCCCTCTACCTGCTCCCCCTCAGTCATATCATCAGAAAGTTTCCAGGCATCTCCCATCACTGTTATGCTGATGACATCCAGCTCCATCTATCATTCAACCCTAAAAACCTACAGAGCCTCAGCATCCTCAGTGATTGCCTGGCAGCTATTGAGGGCTGGTTGGCCAAAAACCTCCTGCAGTTAAACACCACAAAAACAGAGGCCCTAATCATCACATCTGACAGTGTTACAGCCAAGGTACAAGAACATCTGGGTCCCCTCAAAAACCACATCCATACAGACATCAGGAACCTCGGGGTGCAATTCGACCAATCCATGCACCTAGACAAACATGTAAAATCACTATCCAGAAACTGCTTTTTCCATCTGAGAAACATCTCCAAACTCTGCTCCATAGTATCTCACTCGGAATTAGAAATGGCAATTCATGCCTTCATCTCATCTAGACTGGACTATTGCAACTCATTATTCACATGCCTCAATCAGTCATCCATCGACCGAAGATGTGGAACGTGCTCCCACTGGAGATAAGATTTGCCCAGTCGGCATACTGTTTCAAGATCAACTGAAGACTTTTTTGTTTAAAAGGGCTTTTGGGTGTTAGATGCTGTGGGATGTGACTCACCTCCCATTTAACATTGTTTTTGCCTCGACCCCCTCGGGTCGATCAAGTGCCACCTGATGTTTTCCTATGTTATCTGTGCTGTTACTATGTAATATGCACAGTACTTTCTATATTTTATTGCGTATTGTTATGTACTGTATGATGGTTTTATCTACGATGTGAAGCACTCTGTGTATTCGTACTGAGAAGGGTGCTATACAAATAAAGTACTAACTTACTTACTTACTATAACCATGCTCCAAAGAACGAAATGTAAACCAATGCATTCTGAATGGGAGTGTTCTCAGACAATTAACGTGCTCCACAAAACGATACGCGAGAGAGAGAGATAGAGAAAGAGGGAGGGACAAAGAGAGAGAGCGAGAGAGAGAGGCTTCAGAAAGGGTGTGCGCAGATAGTACAGTGCGCCCTAGTTATGTTTATGCCAAAACCACAAATGCTATATACGTTTCTTCCGCCCATCTAAATGAATGGAGGAATAGCACCAACAGGGGTCGATACGTTCTCTCAGCATTTGGGGGAAATGGATATGTATATTGCAATATATATATATCCAATATTTTAGTACAGATTCACCATTAAACGTGTTTCTAATAACATTTCTAGCGAGAAATATGCTTTTTACTTGCATAATCTTCAGTCAGTGAATGTGTCTGATTTTTAGTTTGATAGTTCGTTTTATGGTCTCCCTAGCATGTTTCAACAACGTCAGGTTGCTAAGGACGCGACGATCTAGTTGTGGGCCAGCAAAGGGGTAACATTTAAACCAAATTGGGCCTATACCAAATGTATGATATGCTGTACGTATAACCTAGTTTATATGTTATAAATATTTGTTATATTGTCTGGTTATACCTGAACTTGGTTAATCCACTTCCACATTGGTGGAAGTGGATTTTCAATGGTCAGATACAGATCTTGTTATAACGATAATTGAATAAAAGTTATGGTCTACTTATAGATAGAATATTACAACGAAATAATTGTATATAGATAATATTTTTTAATATTTAATTAATTAAATACAAAAACGGCTTTAAACATGTGACATGCCTACGTTTTTTGGGCCTTTTCTTTTCAATGGGCCTGCGTCAACGTCACGTCACTCTCGGCAAACCACGTTGGTTAAAGGCGGCAATGGAGCTGCCGTAAATTGTGTTGTTTTTGTCGTAAACGTTAGCTTTCCTAACCGCGCTAGCTTGGTTAGGGAAATTTGAAATTTGAATACCTTATTTTAGGGCCTAACTGGGACCCCCGCACCGAAACTTGGACTTGGGGTCCGACTTGGACTTGGGGTCCGACCGGGAAATATCAGCATATATATATATATATATATATATATATATATATATATATATATAGCATTTGTGGTTTTGGCATAACATAACTAGGGCGCACTATACTATCTGCGCACACCCTTTCTGAAGCCTCTCTCTCTCGCTCTCTCTCTTTGCCCCTCCCTCTCTCTCTATCTCTCTCTCTCTCGTATCGTTTTGTGGAGCACGTTAATTGTCTGAAAACACTCCCATTCAGAATGCATTGGTTTACATTTCGTTCTTTGGAGCATGGTTATTTTTTATTTATTTTCAGCTTTTGAGGAGGTGCTTCAAAGATGCAAATTTTTCTGCAATAATCCAAAATCCAATGGAAAAACCCGTTGGCTTTTTGTCAAGAGAACCCAGGGCGACGCTCACTTCCGGGTTGGTCTTCCTCATCCCTCCACCACTCTACTGTAAAAACAAATGTTCAAAGTGAATGATAATAATAATAATTCTGCCATAGTATTTATTTAAGGGGGGGGGGCATACAAGTCTTTTGGCCATTCGTAGTGTTGATCAGCAGCGAAATAAGATAATAGATGGCTAGATAAAATAAACATCAAGACATACAATTCTAAAAAAAACAGATGAAGCAGCTACCCTTTGGCCGCGTTCAGACTGCCAGCCAAAATCCGATTTTTAGCCTATCCAGATTGGAACCGGATGACTCTTTTGAAGTCTGAACAGTCCCAAGTCACAAGAAATCCGATTTTTGCGAAACGGATCGAAACCACCTCCGGGAGGTGGTTTCAGATCACATTTGGACAGATGCGTCTCAGTCTGAACAGCTCCAAACACTCAGATCGGTTTTGACTGTCCGTGACGTCACTCTACGCGACGCCAGACCTGACCCAATGCGCCAAACCACCCGCCTCAGTCCTTGGACAGAGGAAGAAACGAAATGCCTCATTAATCTGTGGGGAGATGGGTCCGTTGAAGCGAAGCTCGAGGGCATGTATCGGAATAAGTTGATTTATGAAAGTCTTTCGCGTTCTTTGATCCATCTTGTTTTTCTCGTCGCTATTACATGACGTCACACAATACACGCGCTGGATGACGCCTCCGCTCCAACGTCGTTGCTACAGCAACCTGTCAGATGGGTCAATAATGTGGCCCAGTCTGAACAGAGCCAAATGCGATTTGGACACTTGCTAAAACAGTGTGGACAGTCAGCCCTAAAAATCGGATATGAGAAGGAATCAGATTTGAATCAGATTTGCCTGCAGTCTGAATGCAGCCTTTTTTCCTTCGCTTTTTTGCCTACAGAGCAGTGCACCTGCATTTAAAATATCGGTGATTTGTCACAATTTCTCAAAATCAAAGGTGAAAGTAGAAACGGGTGGCCAAAAGATGTCATATTGTTAGTTATCACAGACAATTTTAAGCAGAAATGGGTGGCCAAAAGCTGTCATAATGTTAGTTATCACAGACCATTGACATTAAACGAACATTAACAATAAATGTTCTGTACGGAGCTCCTTAAGGGACATTAGGGAGAACGCTCCCGGACAGAACCTTAGTTTGGAAGTCGTGCTTAGTGACACGACAAATACTTCCAATTGATATACATTCTTTGAAAAATACGTGTCCCTGATCACATTTCAATAGATTACATAACGTGACAGTGTCACGTATTTTCGTGAGACCGGGTTGCCTGTACGCATAATGGCCGGCGTTCGATACATTATCCCTTACATAACCAGCAAAGACAATGGTTTTATACCCATGATTTAAACGGCATGCGAGCTGCTGGTTTCAGCGTCCATAGCAAACATCATAGCAGCCAACCATGTTATTATGTGGAGACGACTGAAATATTCTTCGTCATAATTATCAAACCAAACATCCTTCACATATGCCGAGCGAAGATTATGAAATGGCGTAACTATGCTAAAATATCATATTTTCCACCCAGAATAAAAAGTATGTCTGCCATTTCCACAGAAAAATATCCTAAAAACTTTCCAATAGGAAAGATGCTCACAGCGTCTATCCGTGACGTAGTCGGGTCCATTCAGAATGCATTGGTTAACATTTCGTGATGTGTTTCACAAAAAAAGTCTAACAATCGTACTGGGACACGATTCAATAGATTAACGTTTCGTGCGCATGAGCACGAGATCTCGTGATACCGGGTTGCATCGATGCATGTATCGTTGCTAGTTTGCACCCGGCGTAAAGCTGATTTTCCCCGCAGCAAACTCGGGCCACTACACTTGCACCCTGAAGGCGTGTTGACGAAAAGCAGAGGCATGTTCCGGCGCAAATGATACATGGTGCTATTTTACAGATTGAAAAAGCATATGCACCACTGACCAAATTATTCCTGGTCTAAGTGCACTAGGGGATAGCGCAGTTGCTAATTTGACCTACCATGGCAGGTTGGAACTGTAGCATAAGCTTAAACACCCGTAGGCTATAAACAGCACAAACATGCAAACGATTAGCCTAATAGGGGCTACATGAATGAATTCTGTAGTAGGCTATGCCATGCGTTAAAACAATAATAATGACAATAATAAACTCGAGCAAAGTAGGCTATATCCCTGCTTCCAAAACAAAATCTTGTTTAAAGGTAAATTATGACGTTGGTTAAATTATTTTGGAAAGAACAGCTGATACAGCCGTCAGAAGATGGATATTACGAACACAAGTCAACAACGATAATGTATACAATGCTGCTAAGAAACTAGGTTTGTTAATGTATTGCCACGTTCATTAAATTGACCCACAGTTGCGGCCACAGGGCCGCATATCATATACAGTGGGGCAAAAAAGTATTTAGTCAGCCACCAATTGTGCAAGTTCTCCCACCTAAAAAGATGAGAGAGGCCTGTACTTTTCATCATAGGTATACCTCAGCTATGAGAGACAAAATGAAAAAAAAAAATCTTGAAAACCACATGAGATCTGGAGACTGGCTAGGCCACTCCAGGACCTTGAAATGCTTCTTACGAAGCCACTCCTTCGTTGCCCGGGCGGTGTGTTTGGGGTCATTGTCATGCTGAAAGACCCAGCCACGTTACATCTTCAGTGCCCTTGCTGATGGAAGGAGGTTTTCACTCAAAATCTCACGATACATGGCCCCATTCATTCTTTCCGTCACACGGATCAGACGTCCTGGTCCCTTGGCAGAAAAACAGCCCCAAAGCATGATGTTTCCACCCCCATGCTTCACTGTAGGTATGGTGTTCTTTGGATGCAACTCAGCATTCTTTCTCCTCCAAACACGACGAGTTGAGTTTTTACCAAAAAGTTCTATTTTGGTTTCATCTGACCTTCTCCCAATCCTGTTCTGGATCATCCAAATGCTCTCTAGCAAACTTCAAACGGGCCCGGACATGCACTGCCTTTAGCAGGGGGACACGTCTGGCCCTGCAGGATTTGAGTGCCTGGCGGCGTAGTGTGTTAGTGAATGCCCGTTTGAAGCCTTTGTTATTTTGGTCCCAGCTCTCTGAAGGTCATTCACTAGGTCCCCCCGTGTGGTTCTTGAATTTTTTTTTCATTTCGTCTCTCATAGCTGAGGTTTACCTATGATGAAAATCACAGGCCTCTCTCGTCTTTTTAAGTGGGAGAACTTACGCAATTGGTGGCTGACTAAATACTTTTTTGCCCCACTGTATGTGTTAAGTTCTCTTTGCCAAAATTTACATGACGACTAAGTGTTTCTGAAGTTGTTGAAGAAGCGCTATTCCACGTGTGAATTAGGCCTATTATTTGGCCATAGACTGAGCCACTTGAAGTTTGAAATTCATGTGGTCATCTGTCATCCATCTGTCTCAGCGGAGACTGCAAACATGCTGTCAAAATATCAACTCGTCAAGTTCAAATCCGCTGGCTCTTAAAGGGGAGATGGAGCTCTGATTGGTTTGCTGCACGTTACGCCCAAAAGACACCTACGGGTTTCAGACCAACCCATTTTAGATTTGCATCGGGCCCATGAGACATTTATCCGCCGGTATCGTAGCAACAGCGCCTGAGATCCACCCAAAAAGCTACTTGCATTTCAGACCTTAAAATAGGGCCCTTCATCTGAATGATTACCAGGGGAAGTGCAAATCCATTATGAAGCCGTCCAGGGTTCCAACCCTTAGGCTGCTTCTCTCCATCTTCATATTGCGCTGGAAGCCATCGGACCAAGGCAGTGTTAGCTGCACCCCATGTAGGATTGTGTCTGAAAGAATTGTGTACCACTGAATATGGCGGAATCTATTTAGATTGACATGTCTTAAATATGGCATTGGCACAGAAAGCGAGATATCCACCTGTTATTGCAGAGACCAGAAATGGTTCGGTAGGTGTCCAAAGGACTTTGCCAAAGACAGATGGCTGTATGTGCAGGTGGAGGGCAACCAGATAAGTCTGCCATCAACTCCAAATCTTCCAATAGAATATGCTCTTGAAATATAAGGTAAACAACTTTACTTGATTTTCAGCTTAATTATGTGGTATTTAAAATTATTTGCCTTATAATTTGCCTTGCCTTTTACTTAATTTAACTTGTAAAAGGAACGAAAAATAATAACGATCAACATTCGTACAAACAATTCAATCATGCACAATGGACGTTTCTGTACCTGAAGCAACCATATCCCTTTTATTTCTCCATTTTGCTTCATCTTTTAATATTTGCAAGTTCTTTTCAAAGACCTCTGCAGCTTGAGAAACCATCAAGGCCCCAGGCTCAACTTGGCGGAAGAATGAAAAAGTCAGGGACAAGGTCTTGCCTCTTTAAAAGATGAGCAGATGTCAGTGAGATACTAATTATTGTTCTGTTTTTCACAAAAACATAGCCATAATGAGTAAAATTAGTGATTTGCTACCGTTTGGTCTGAAACATAGCATTGTCAATCATTTGACGGTTTTCTTGATGTGAAGAGTTGAATATTTCCTGGATGATAGATTTAACTGAAAAAGATATTATACATGTTTATACTGTAGGCACACACAGCGGTCTAAAGGAGAGCCAAACCCTGTCTTTAATTCTTGGGCGGAATGTTAAACATTCAGTAGTTACAAGGGTAACGTGCAAAGGCAGGTTTGACCTGAGAAGGATTAGAGGTGTGGGGTTTGGCTGTCCCTTTAAGGCAATAATATTGAACACAGGTGAGGTAGATATTTACTGGTAAAATAAGTCACCGTCTGAACTGATCCCTACTGCCTTTATGGTGTTGTATTTTATGTTTTGATTGGCGTTATCCTCTCTTGGATAGTTATCAGAATGTATCAAACATTATTTTCTCTAATCTACCACCACTTACCTTCAGAAACACCTGTGTATCTCAATGTATCAATGAGACAAACCAGATGTTTAATTTCATTATAAAATTAAATCATGCTGCCCTTTTTTCATTTCAATCATCAATATTTCGATCCCATAGTCTTCTTTGTGCAAGTAAGAAGTGTACAATAATTATGATGCAGTGGGCATCAGCCATACTGTAAACATGACGAGACCTGTTGACTAGTTTAGAAGAAAAACACCTGGATCAGGCCCATTGAGTGGTTGGCCCATGGAAAACTCTGCTCTTTTGTTAGTTTTGGCCAGGTCTCTATAGCTATAGTATCACCTGTGTACAGTGAATATCTTTTTGCGGAAAAGACAACAAAGACAGGAAATTACATGCATGGAAACAGATTCTTTTTTTGTGAAATCAAAAGCAAAGGACTTGCTAATGTTGTAAATAAATGAGTCCAATAATTGTTAAGTGATTGAAAATGTTCCTAATAAATATCTATAAATAATCTTTATATGCATTTTTTTAAACACTTCTAGAGCTGAGACACACAACATGGGGCATCAAGAACCAGTAACTCAAAAAAGTAATTGCACAGTTTGTAGCTCTCTTCATAGCCTGTGGCTGAAAACACTTTTGCATTTGGCATCTCAAAAGCAGCTATTCTTCACAGCATCTATAGAAGATGTGGTATCTTCTCTTATTATGGTTTTAATTAGATATTGCGGATCACTGCAGATTACGATTCTATTTTGCCTGACACAGCTGGACTGTCTTACAGGGATACATATATTTTTATGGTGTGTGAATATCGAGTGCGAGTATGCACTCTATGTGTCCACACATAGCTTAAGGCAAGCACTCACATTTGCCTATGCTGACTGAGCCCGGGATGCACGACTGAGCCTGTAAGGTGAGTGCAATTGTGCAATTACATGGATGACTGATGACTGCAGTTTGTCCCCATTATTGTGTCACGTGATGGGACAAAAAAAATGGACACAGATGACGCCAGGAGCTTGGACCCAGAGAGGACACACGTCGAAACCCAGACTACACTGTCCTTCTGGAGATAGAGGGACCCTTCGAGCGGCAGCCCCAAGCCAGGAATTGACCAATTCTCCAAGTGGTGCAGGGGGTACCTGGACCTCAAAGCTTAAAAGAACAAGGAGCTAGTCACTGACTTCAGCAGTGAGCAGCCAACAACTGGAAGTAATTTTCCAGAACTTTGAGAATGTGGAGGCATTTAAATACCTTGTAACCCACTAACCTCAAACACACCTTCAAACCAGTGAAACTTTATTCTGAAATCGTCAACAACACCTTGTGACGCAAATAAGAACATAAGCTGCAATATCTGCACATAACCACAAGGGGACCAGGACCAACATATAAGCTGTATCTGCACATAGCCACAAGATGGCAGCATCATCACAAATATGAGGAAGCCGGAGGCGGGCTCTCAAAACCTTAGCCAATCAGACCATGTACCACGTCATATAGGCCACGCCTACTCTATATTTAATCAGCTGCACACCTCAAGGGGAGCAGAAACACTGGGTAGCTAATTTACATAGACGATCAGCTGAGTGTCTCTCCACGCGTGTATGTACAATTCCCCTCCTATTGCTTCATACCATACCGAAACTTTCCCAAATAAAGTGAGTGATCCTGATTCGAGTACCTTTTCTTAAAGAACACGACAACCTAAAACTCTTAAGGTCCACAAATTTGCCCTATCTGCATTTTACAGCTGTTGGTTTCTGTCCATTATCACGTTGAACATTACCATATTGTTTGGTGGCGTGAGAAACATCCATCACAACCCCCTCAACGATCACCCCAGCAGAAGGACAAAGCTTAAATGATCATTCATAGCCGCAGACACGCCCCACACTCGGCACCACCATTAGAACTACCTTCCTTCAAGACACAGCTATACGTCACTCCTATTCAAAACCAAATTTGCCAGATCAAGAGTCGTTTTCCACACATGTCCTCCTCCTTTTCATCGCATTTGTATATCCGGAAGTTCGACCCTGAGGTTGATTCACACTTATTCACACTCAATGCTTTATATGTGGAAATTGATGTGATTCCGACATCAGTAGAATCAACTGGGGATTTGGGGGGTAGGCTTGCAAGGGGCGGGATATGAAATAGGGTCTAAGTTCGCAGGAGGC
Source organism: Melanogrammus aeglefinus (assembly GCA_900291075.1). Classification (NCBI taxonomy): domain Eukaryota; kingdom Metazoa; phylum Chordata; class Actinopteri; order Gadiformes; family Gadidae; genus Melanogrammus; species Melanogrammus aeglefinus. Next base: position 25,410 of record OLKM01001534.1, read on the forward strand.
AGGGTAAGGCCCAATCCCATTACTTGGCTCAAAGGAAAATCTCAGCCCTAGCCCTCGCTGTTGCGCTTTTACGCGCCGTGGAGCCATGTCCCAATACTAGGGATGTGAAAAAGTCAAATTTTTCATGGTCGAATAATCAGTAGGCGGTATGAACGAATAATCGAATATTCGATTGTTGGCGGGGGGGGGGGGGGGGGGGGGGGTTGCGAAATAACGACGTGGACCTGTTCGCATTGGGTGCTCCGATGCGAAATAACAACGGTGGACCTGTTCGTTATTAATTTATATATTTTGAAAATTGTAATGTAATAGTTATCAACCTTACTTGGTGCCCTACGCGCAGTGCGTGTGCGGGACTTCGACATTGTTAGCCTCACAACAGAATGGCCTACACTCTGTAAACGTAATTACACAATGCCCCGTTCCACACTCTCCACACTTAATAATAATAAAAAAAACTAATAGCAGGGCTGCCAACTTTTGGGTTTTCGCTGGCGTGAGATTCTGTAGAATCTTGTAATGCATACGTTATAGCAGGGTCCGCGGGACGGACGGACGCGGACGCGTGTTTTTTTTGAAAAAATGTTAACGGTCCAAATGTAAAAATCGGTTTTGACCCTCGGGAACGAATAATCGAATAATCGAATATTCTGACACATCCCTACCCAATACCAGTTTAAAGGTAGCTTAAGGGGTAAGGGGAGGGCTAACATCCCCTCAAAATTGAGATTCAAAGCGCTTCAGTTGTGACTTGCTCCCACAATACCTTGCGAGAAAACTGAAAATCAAGAAATATCCTAGACAAGATGGAGGGTGAAAAGATGCGACAGGATTTGAAAAACACAAATTTAAGTGTTTTCTCTGTAATTTACGATTAATTATTTTATTAATTATACTCTGCAGCCCGGCCGCGGACTCTCGGAAGATCTGGATATCATACGACATGAGCCCGGGGCAGCTTCCCGACCCTGGGCCGCCCGACCCCGGTCCACGGCCGGGCGGCCCGCGGTCGGGGAGCTGCCGGGTTCATGTCGTATGATATCCAGATCTTCCATGTTCTAGTGACTCCAGGTGAAAAATATAGTAATATATTATATTATATTAGTAATATTATATAAGTAATGTTATATTTATCGAAATGTAGTTTCAATGCATTATAGACATTCGTTATAACCAGATACATAACCACCGCGGGTTGAATTGTCATGCACTAATCGCTAGTTAGCGAATTAGCTCGCGATCTCCGCAACATGGATAGTTCCATGTCAACACTTGCCCTATTTTCATGTCCCATTTCGCCCATTTGATTGCATGTTTATGGGGTAATGTGTTAGGGCTGTAGAACGGACTCTGGGTACAGGGTAAGGATTGATGACGTCACAGGGTAGGGTTGTCCCATTTGGTAGGGGATCGGTTAGGGGTAGCAATGAGCATGAGCAATGAGGGTAAGGGTAGGGTTAGGGTTGAGATGTAGGGTTGAGACAGTGAGCCAAGTAATGGGATTGGCCCTGAGTGTGGCCGCTGTCATTCTACTTTGTTTTGGTTTGACCACAGACAGCACAGAAGCAGAACTTATCGCAATCATCTTAAATGTTGCTGAAGCGATGCATACTGTATTCTGTTATTTCCATAATCCGCATCACCTGATGAAAGATTAGATCATGAGTTAGAGACAAATAGAAGAAACAACGAAGAAGGAAGGCGTAACACTGCGTTACCGGAGCTTCATTTCGCATATGATAAACACTGGGAAAAATGTAGTTGATTTTTGTGTTCAACAGAAAAGGCTGTGACCCTATAATGTTCAGTTAACTGAAAAAAAAATGATCTATATACGCGTGCAGCTGTGTACTCAATGTATTGTAATTCATTGGATGATGTGTAGGCCTACTTTTTGGGTTATGATAAGACCCATCTTTTAGTGTTCAACACGTATTACTCTGAAAACTAATGGCAACATTTAAAGATTTTTAAACCATTCAGTGAACAAAAGGCAACAGGCTGATAATCAAATACAGACCGAAGCGTCAGAAACACTCCCACTCAAATGATGTGAAATGCCGACGTTCTACTCCTCATTCACATATAAGGTCATGTTTACATTTCCGCCGGATAAAATACTACCTCAGGGGTATTCTTTTTTGAGGATGTTTTCAGGATACCAATGTCAGGATATGTCGTTCACATATTCGGCCCCTCGGGAGGATAGCAGAGGGGTGTTCCACGAACGAAGGTTTAACAAACACTGAGTTAACGCTGAACTCTAGGTTGATTGACCCTGTGCCGACTAGGCCTAACCCAGAGTTTTCGGTTCCACAGCAGCGGTTATGCATTAGTTTAATCAACTCGGAGTTGGTTAACCCAGGGTTGTGCGCGTCCAGGCCAAACCTAAAAAGACATGATGTATGGATCATGGAAACCCTGATCAAAATATCGAAACGGGCCGCTTATTTCAATGAAATGGAACTCCAGGTTCTCCTGGAGAGCTATGGCGAGTAGAAGGACATTATCACAAGAAAAGGGAAAGCTAAAGCCTCTGCAAACCGGAGAACCAAAGCCTGGCAGCGGATCGCTGACCGCGTAAATGCGTTAGTTACACGTCAAAAGCATGATCCTTAATATTTGAGCCATGAATCTATAAATTCCAGTTCCAGTTAAGCATTCTTAACGTTCCTACCACATAACCCTTTTCTTCAAAAAAAAAAAAAGTACTCCGATGGCTCCCAAGCGGTCAGCGGATCAAGTAAAAATAAAGTATAAAAACATACAAACTGGTAAGCCTTTCCCACCATCGTATTGGTCTAAATTTAAATCAGCCATTTTTTTAAGCCAATCGTAAAAAACAGCAGTCGGCAGACTGGATCTGGCCCTCAAATTGTCTTGACCCCGGTGAAGGCGCTGTTAATAAACATAAATTCAGGGCCCCCTGGCATGGAGAGGGTAGGCCTACCTAGAGGTGCCTCCTCAGAGAGTCAGGGTCCATGTGAGGGTACCCCACTGGTTGAATGTAGGTTTTTGGGTTTTCTTATATTTTAGATTTTGTTTGCCTTTGAAGTAACACATGCAAACCGTGTGCATGCACGTCTCATATTTTCCAAATGTTTCTTTTTTTGGTAACTGGGTAGAAAACCTAAAAGTGACAATTCATCAACTTCACAGATCAAGATGGATTAGTGCTTGTAATGATGCCGCCGGCTACGATAGAACATTCTCCAGTGGGTCTGTCAGGACTATTTTATACTTTATGTTGTAAGTGCCTCTCGGCATAGTAGCCTACTCATACAATATTGCTCTTTGTATGATAGGAGGCCGATAAAAATCTTGGATGGGTCATCTGAAAGGACTGAGATGTGCTCATAATCTCCAACTTTATAGCCTAGATAAAACTACCATTTGCAAAAAAACGGAGGGCTACGCAAACAGTGTGGAGTGAACTGAGGGTCCTCGATTGGTAGTGTTGGCTATGTAAGGCTGGAGAAGGCTATTTAAATATATTAAAGGTTTGGGCGAGAATCTATATCTCTCCAGCAAAAAGTCATCCGATATGCCAAGATGTCGAGCCGTGGTTTTATTAATCGCTCCCGGTGGATTGCACGTATAATTTGCGCTCCGATATCAGCAGTTCTCTCATCAAAAGGGCATGCCATTGACACATGAAATCTGCGGTGAACATGGGTTTAAATACCCCAAACCGGGTTATGTTTCTAACTTAACCTGCGCAAAACCTGCTCCGACCAGGTTTACTTCAGAGCATATGTTGCTATAGTAACTAACATACCGGGGTCATTTTGGAACGGAAAACCATAGGGTTACCGCAAACCCTGAGTTAACTTACCCGGTTATGTGATAAAACCTGCTTTGTGGAACACCCCACAGGACTTGCGAGTACGTGTGAAAGCAGCTTATGTTTATCGCAACATGACTCAGCATTGTCTCAGCTCCTGATTTATTACTTTGTCATTTTAGTAATTCAAATGGTTTTAACCACTTTTTTGAACCATGTAAGCCTACTAAATGTAAGATCAGACATTGAAACAGCTTTTAACATAGCTTGTCTTCTAACCTAAACAACAGAATAGGCTGTTTGTATAGGTTGTCGAAAACGACCCATATAAACATTTTAGCCCCCTATCGACAGCAATAAACATCAATATGTCCAAAATATTGGATGACATTAGTTTCATTCTCAGTGGAAAATGCAACATTCTAAGATAGTTTCATTTATCAAATGCATTCAAATTTTCAAGTGATAAATATACATTTGAACTCATATGGTAATGTATTTTTTGTTGGTGAATGTAAATTATTTTCAGTAGGTTAGTTAATGCAACGATTTCTATCTTTGCCATGGTGATTCGTATGGACGCAGCTTGTGTGTTGTTTGAATCAATGTCTTTATGTTGTGTAGTCATCTGAGTTGTTGTGTGTAGGCCTACATGTAACTGATGATGTTCTTTTCAAATAATAATTTAAAAAGACAGAGGGATGAAATTCATTCTTTGAGATGGATTAGGAGGTCGTGGTTTTGTGGGGAACAACTTAAGTTTGAAAAAGAACAAGATAATTATGACACAATAATAATATCGCTGTTAGATGATGTCACCCAGGAATGACATTTCTTCATCTTAAAGACAGACTAGGCTGACTATTTTTGTGAGGCAACCCAGACTCCAAAGCTTCATTTTATAGCGTTAAAGAGTGTTAAATGTTAATTCAATCAATAAAATAAAATGCAGACAGAAAGAAATCTAAAAGGCTGCTAAAATTATCAACATGGGTCATAGACATATAATTAGTGATGCTAACACTTATTGTGTGTGGGGTCACATAATGACTTATGAGTGAGATAGAGACGTCTGGTCTCTTTGATATGAATCAGGGCATTGAGATTGATTAAAATGTGTACATAATATACTATAAATCTAGCCCTAAAGGAAGTGATGTAAATAGTAGGGGACCAAACCCTAATGCCCCAGAATAATTTTCAAAAGGATAAAAGAGGCCCATGCCACACAACTAATGAGATCTGTGGCATCTTGCTCATAACTTTCTTTTATGAGATAAAAAGTCTTATCCTCAGATATGCATGTTGGATTGGTGGGGTGTAGGTCAAGGAAGAATTTTAGCTCACATTCTCAGAAGTTGGCCGTTGTGTAAGAGTTTTTGTGTAAGAGTGGATCGTGCTTTAAGAGTGGCTCTAGCCCTACTTCCTATAGGGTTTAGAGACACCAAATATTTAGTTGTCCTTGAGGCCCTGTTTCATATAAAAGAGACCCAAGGTCTCTTGCTACTCCCAAGGGTCCTCAACCCCTAGGTCATCTACTAATTACATTACTTCCTGTAGGGCTGGATGCATATCACATTATCAACTATTTTATTAAACCTTAATGCAATAATTCATATAAAAGAGACCAGATGTCTCTAGTCATTCTGTGCCCCCGTCATCTTCCTGTACGTCATAGATCTACAGGATGTTGATCAATAAGTAGTCTTTTGAAAATCAATTTAGTCTTCTTTCTACTTAATTGATGCATTAACACTTCACAAAACTTAAAGGTGGGATTCATTTGTCATGATTATCTTATACAACAAAATGCAAATATAAATGAATGGGTTTCTTGGTCGGAAGCAAAGCGGGCCTAAAGAGTTTGCCCAACATAAGCGCGTCCGCCTAGTCCGTCCAAAAGAAGAAGATATATGTTATCCATGGGTCACGCGAAAATCTAAGTCAACAAAAACAAGTCAACCTCGTCTAAGTAGAAATGCCATCCCTTGGTTAGTAGAAAATCTGTGTTTTATTAAATTAACAGTCAGTGACAGTTACATAAAATAACTCATAACATAGCAGCTCAGAGGACTAATGTTACACACTGCTAAGACAATGATTCTAACAACATGCAAGCTGCGTGGTTTCAGCGTCTATATGAATAACCATGTCAACGATAGAAAACGTTGCATAAACCAACAAACTACAATATAAACTATATCATATACATTCAATGACTGAAGATTAAGTAAAAAATAAAAACATTTATGACAAGAAATGTTATCAAAGCACATTTTAATGATGAAACTAGACAGACCCTTGACATAGGTGTATTGCTGTTTCTACGAACAGTCGATAGGCTAAAACGTTAATATGTGTCGTTTTGGATGGTCTATACAAACAACCTGTTCTGCCGTTTCGGTTGGAGATTGTGAACAGCAGATAGTAGGCATTAATGGATATACAGTATGTATTTATATGAGCACTGTATTACTAAATTCCATATTTACCATTATCCAAACACATAGTATGCTTGTGTTTGGTTTACTCTAAATACGTGTATATGGAAGCTGGATCTGGGCAGTACGATTACAGGTATCCACTGCTATCAACATCAACAAAAGTGTACATAACAACTTTAAAATGATCAGGCATTTTTTGTGAGAAATTCTTATAATCCTGATTTCAGAAAGAAAAAGTACTCACGGTTAAAATGGCTGGATTGAACAGATGAAAAACAGGTCAAAAATATGCAGAGTAAAATTCCATGGATCACTGGATTTAGATGAGCATCCATTGTTTGTTAAATACGAGTATTGCAACTAAGAGATATAAATTAAACCCAAAAACAGTAGTATTCAGTCTGAGAGTCTGAATAGCCTTGCTACTCGATTCAATTGCTACTTATATGGAGAATATACTGTATACCATTCAAGAAGGTATATGATGTAAGTGCTAATTAAATGGAGTATATATACCATTTAAGAAGGTATACCATGTAAGTGCTACTTATATGGTCAGTTTCCAAGGTTAAATGAACCAGTCCACAATAAAAACATCTGCAAGGTTTTCCCCTGATCAGTTGACTGCACATACTGTGGCAATGAAGCAGAAATTTTTATGGATAAATTTGTCAAAAGGGAAAATGAATGTATTTCATAATCTTTCTTCTTTCATGATTTACGGTTCAGATTAACTCAGTTTAGGAATACTTTAGGAAGCTTGGCTATTATACGTTACATACTGTATGTTCAACATGTACCTTATCACCATTAATATCCGCCAATCAAATCATGCTGATATTCAAAACAAACTATATGATATAACTTATTTTTGGTAAATTGATTGAATAATAATTTTGAATAATTAGGCACACTTACAAATTACCTTAGGACCTGCGACACTGCCAGGCTTATACTGGACGACTCCTTTTAATAATTCATACTGACAGTTTGCAAGATCATAATAATGAAGACCTAGTGCAAACAGAGTAAAGTGGAAAATTCAACATCAATACAGTGCCATTTTAACCATTTTGTATTCAAAGCAGGCTTTGAATAAAACACCTGGGAAGTTTATAGAACAGCAAAAAAGATTTACTGAAAGGTAAGTCCTGGGTAGCTTTAGCGCTGTAGCGAATACTTATGCTTCAGTGGTGACTCTTCAAAACCTATGAAGGCATGCAGTGACTTCTAGAGAGTCAGCGGTTGTTTTGATGAGAACTAAAGCTTTTCATTTTATCCCTGGGATAATAGACGATACTAACCCAAAGATGATACATATCTAGAATTTTCTTTTAAAATCTCTAACGTTTACTAAAGCCTGAATTATCACATCTAAGTTGTGCTGGAAGTGGGATTCATTAATTGTGTCTGGTTTTAGTACAATTAATAGAGATAAAACAAATGAAATACTTTCAGAACACTTTCTCGTGTTCATATCTCAGGGACCCCAACTACATCTTACCCATCATTTAACTGAAAAAAGTCTCTTAGTCAAAACAATAGCAAAATATGTTTTCCTATGCATCATGCCCTGCCAGCTCGTTGGTATTTTGGCATTGTTAATGACAGAGTCAGTCTTTTCATTGATTTGAATATAGGATGGTGATTATGTGAAATGCTTGGACTCCCATAGGTTTGAGTAGGTTTTAAAGTCTGCATTTCTGTACACCAGGCAGAGTACCACATAAAATAATTTCTTTCTCTCAATGTGGTTTTATAAGACAAAGTTACCTTGCAATGATATGGGTCTCAGTGGTTTTCTGTTTTGAGATGGGCCAGAGATGTGGTCATTTAGGGGCAGTGTGCCTGGCCTAGGTTACACTCATTGTCAACGCAGTTTTTGTGATCGGAGCTGCTAAATCCAATAATGTACATTGAACGTGAACTCTGTGGCCCATCCAGATACGTTTTCATCTACCTGTTGGACTTTTAAGAATTTTAACCAAAAGAGAGGTGTCTTCTACTGTTTGACCTGCAACATTGTTCAATGTTCTGGGGAGAATAGAAGACGTGGCCAAGGTAAAGTTACTTTGTCAGGAGTAGGAGATCTTATCACAATGCTGGTGTTTTTGTTACGCACATTTCCCTTTTTTTGTATGCATTCGGTGCATGTCATCGCTGCATCACTGTCATAGTACTTGAGTACTTAGAGGTGATGGGTGACCAACTCCACTTGTGGTAAGGAGTCACCACACACACTCAATGTCTTTGTCAGTCTGAACAGAAGCAACAGCCTTGATTCTCAGCTGGCATTTGACCCTTTGAGTGTCTGATGGGCTACCATGGCAGTTCTCGTTTCCAAGCAGCAGATTTTTGGATACCCCTAAACTCTGCCTATGTACTTCATTAGCCTTATGTCAAGTCAATAACCAAATTTAAATTGATAGTTTTGTTTGTTTGTTCCAATCAAAGGCAATGTTTAAATTTTTGCTGCATGTTTTGCAGTAGTGATCTGCTGTTAGGTCCACACTGAATGCTCCTTGCATTGATGATATTTGTATGAGTAGCAACCAACCAATTAAATAAAACAGTATTTAAATTGTATAATATTTATTATCTGACATGTCATTGTTTCTCTAATGTGTCGATCTCCAGTGATTAACATTTCAAGATTACGCCCTAGAGTACCTTAAGCAGGGTGAGCAGAGTGCAGCAAAGTAAATTATATATTAATATACATAGTAAATTAGTTAGGGCATCACTATTTTGGACTGCTGTGTGACATTTTTTGGCTACTAATCTGGGGCCGTATTCACAAAGGATCTTAAGGTACGGCCACACCAAAAGCGTTACCTGCGTATCACGCGTATAAAATCTGCAATTTTTCCATAGGGAACCATTGGTTTACGCGCGTATGAGACGCGTACACGCGTTACACGCGTATAAGCAACATTTTACTCGCGTTAGGGCCCAGACATAGTCAACGCATCGCTACGCATACGCGTCCAGAAAGCTACGCATCGCTACGCTTCGGCCGCCATTATGCGTCGACGCGTAGCAAAACGCGTCCTCCCAATTTTTGATACGCGACGCGCCGATCCGTGCAATACTATGCGTTGTCGGTGGGGGCGATACTGCAAATATTGCAAACCTTTGGGAAGCCCCGATCGGGTTCCGGTGGTTTTGGTGAGAGTCGGGAAGGTATCGGAGGACTCGCGAAAGGAGATCATCAAACTTTGGCGCCGACATCCGAAAATATTGGAAATGTTTTTCCTCATCCATGTCTCGCATTGGAAGCACCAGAGAGAAAAAAATTCCCCATCCTGATCTCGGGTGGGTATTTAAAGGGCGCACATACCACCCGCCTATCTCTGCGTTTCCTGCTTTGCCGCCGAATGTAAAAGAGAGCAATAAAATGCACTCTTCTTCCGTAGCCATTTTGAATCAGAATGTCACGCGGTCACCCGCAACGTCAAGCGCGAAAACACCGGTGACTCTGCTGCCACCCGTGGCCTGATGGTGCGTTGCATGTCGTGCATTGCCCGCGGCGTTTGCGTATGCTGTATAAACTATAAAAGGAAGCGCGTCGCTCGCGTCATTCGCGTCGCTTACGCGGCGTTGCTCGCGTTGACTATGTCTGGGCCTTATGCTACGGCCACACCAAAAGCGTTACCCGCGTATCACGCGTATAAAATCGGCCATTTTCCCATAGGGAACCATTGGTTTACGCGCGTATGGGACGCGTACACGCGTTACACGCGTTTAAGCAACATTTTACTCGCGTTAGGCGCGTATGAGGCGCGTATATTGACGCGCGTATATATACGCGCGTCAATATACGCGCGTACGAAGAGTTCAAAAAATTGAACTTTTTACGCGCGTACGCGCCCGCAATAGCCAATCAGCGTTGAGCTTGACCCGACGTCACTGGCAGAGAGAGCTTGCACAGAAGCATACGGGCCGGCCGACATCTTTCTTTATTCTGGGTGGAAATAGTAACATAGTTACGCCATTAAATGCGTTTATGTAAACATTTCTAGCGAGAAATGGTGCATTTTACTTTCATAATGTTCGCTCGGTGAATGTGAAGGATGGTTTGGTTTGATAGTTATGACGAAGAGGGGAACGCTCCATTCACTTGCATGGACACAGCGTCTCTGGTTGCTAAGCAACCTCAACGTCTTGGCGGACTATATATCCTGCTGATCCAACACTACGAATGCTGGAAACACAACAGACACACCATGTGTTATTATATACCATGTTATACCATGTTATTTAACCCGATTATTGTTATTTATATCCGAGATTATTTAATCTAACCCGATCCAAGCTCTATCATTCACCGATGGTAGTGACCTTCATGTTTGCGGAGCTTTGGAAAGAGAATGAGCGGGAGAAATTGGGCGGTCTCATCTACGCGCGTTACGCGCGTATCTGACCATTTGACACAAAATGGTCAAGCAACATTTTAGCTGCGTTACGCGCGTCCATGGTACGCGAGTAACGCTTTTGGTGTGTTCGCGGCATGTGGCGCGTATGAGGCGCGTATATATACGCGCGTATATATACGCGCGTACATATACGCGCGTACGAGGAGTTCAAAAAATTTAACTTTTTACGCGCGTACGCGCCGCAATAGCCAATCAGCGTTGAGCTTGACCCGACGTCACTGGCAGAGAGAGCTTGCACAGAAGCATACGGCCGGCCGACATCTTTCTTTATTCTGGGTGGAAATAGTAACATAGTTACGCCATTAAATGCGTTTATGTAAACATTTCTAGCGAGAAATGTGCATTTTACTTTCATAATGTTCGCTCGGTGAATGTGAAGGATGTTTGGTTTGATAGTTATGACGAAGAGGGAACGCTCCATTCACTTGCATGGACAGCGTCTCTGGTTGCTAAGCAACCTCAACGTCTTGGCGGACTATATCCCTGCTGATCAACACTACGAAAGCTGGAAACACAACAGACACACCATGTGTTATTATATACCATGTATACCATGTTATTTAACCCGATTATTGTTATTTATATCCGAGATTATTTAATCTAACCCGATCCAAGCTCTATCATTCACCATGGTAGTGACCTTCATGTTTGCGGAGCTTTGGAAAGAGAATGAGCGGGAGAAATTGGGCGGTCTCATCTACGCGCGTCACGCGCGTATCTGACCATTTTTGACACAAAATGGTCAAGCAACATTTTAGCTGCGTTACGCGCGTACATGGTACGCGAGGTACGCGCTTGGTGTGTTCGCGGCATTAGGGCTAAAAGTTGGTCCTAACTGGCGAATTTGGGAGTAACTCCTAAAAGTAATGGGCGTGTCACTCTTAAATTAAGGACTCCTAACTTTTTTCACTAAGAGCAATTCACAAAGTATTTTAGGCCTAAAAGTAGCACCTAAGTCTAGGAGAACTTAAAAGTCCTCAAGAGGACTCCTAACTCAGTAAGACCTATTCACAAAGAATCGTAAAATGGCTGCGAGACGAAATGTTTGAGACAATGGAAGACTGTGAGTTAATGAAGAGATATAGGCTACATCGTGAGGGTATTAAACTTGTTGTGGAGATAGTGCGGGATGCAATAATATCGCCGACTAACAAGAATAATCTGATTAGTCCCGAAATAAAAAGTTTGGCAACACTACGTTATTTAGCAACAGGGAAAATGCAACTTTGCAATGCCAACGATTTAGGAATATCGCAACCATCAGTCAGCCGTGCCATAGGCCTAAACGAAACTACCAGCGCACTCTCTAGGCCACATATCATCCAACAGTTTATCCGGTTTCATTCAACAATTACACAGGATCAAAGCCAACTTCATGGCAATTGCAGGTATGCCCGGTGTGGTCGGTGCTATTGACGGGACGCACATAAAAATAATTGCGCCATCAAAAGATGACGACGTGTTCGTCAATAGGAAGAAAGTGCATTCCTCAACACGCAGGTTGATGCAAATTGTAACATACTGGATGTTGTTGCAAAGTGGCCTGGAGCTACCTATGATTCGTGCATTTTAATGGAGAGCGGTCTGAGGCCGCTTTTTGAGAGGCACCGTGTACCAGTTGGGTGTCACTAGGTGACTGTGGCTATCCCTGCAAGACGTGGCTCTTGACACCCTACCTCAATCCACAACTGGGAGCACAGTTAATGTATAACAAGTGATTACGCAGATTACGCTTAGTCCTATGCAAAACACATCATATTGGCTCTTTGACGCCTTTTAGTTGTTGAATCCATATTTATTATTGATTACTGTTTTCCTCCATACATGTTCGAGCGCACAAACATACACGAAATGTTGTGGAGAGAGAAATTGGGCAGAGGAAACGTCGGTTTCATGTCCTCCACGGCGAAATACGCCTCACCCCAGAGGACAAGCACACTCTTCACTGTATGAGCCAATCTACACAACCTCTGCAAGCGGAGGAACATTCCACAGCCAGACGATGATGACGATGATGATGATGAAGATGACCACGATGATGATGATGATGATGGCGATCAACATGACAATGAATTTGCCCGTGTGGAACTGAGTGGACTGGCATTTAGGGATCACTTTGTGAATAGACATTTTAGGTAGGCCTAAACACCTCGGCACAAATCAGTCAACACACATTTGTGTAGTTTCTAACATTTATTTTCTTTAAATTTTTCAATTTTACGTATTTTTATTGCGCGCTCTCTCTCTCTCTCTCTCTCTCTCTCTCTCTCTCTCTCTCTCTCTCTCTCTCTCTCTCTCTCTCTCTCTCTCTCTCTCTCTCTCTCTCTCTTGAACATGCAGGCTAAAACGTCATTATCGTGGTCTGTACAAACTTGTCATCATGCGTGTATTCTGCTAACTGCACTGTCCATACTTGATAGGAATTCATTTCTAGCCTCTATTTCCTTGTTTTTCGGTGATTTAGTGGGCTCGTCTGAACAACCAATCACCGCACTGACCGCTTCTAAACTCGTGCACGAGAATCGACGTAATCCATAGCGACGGCGCGTCACTCCTAGTTCACTCTTACCCTGCGTTCACACCAAACGCGACGGGGCGACAAGATCCCATACAAAGTGAACGTAGAGACGCGTATCGGGCGAAATTTTCGCGAGAGAAAACTGGCGACAAATGTTGATTTGTCGCGCCACACTTTCGCCGTCTTCTGGCGAGCCCGTTCACGTGGATTTGTTGCGCGACAGATTCGCTCGAGTTAAAATTTTTCAACTTTGACGCAAATTTCGCGTGATGACGCGTGATTACAGCCAATCAGCGTTCACTTCATTGAGTGACGTAGCATTCACTTCCCCGCTCAAGCTAAAAGACATGCAATGCTTGTCTTTAAGAACTTGTCTTTAAATGCTTTTGTCTTTAAATGCTTGTCTTTAAAAAGGTAAAGACATGCAATGTCGGACATGGTTGTGAAATGGAGGACCTGGAGTCAAGTTGTGGCGCTCTCTCTCTCTCTATGTCGTCCTCAGACGAGTCGTCCAACGTTGTCTCCAGCTGGTTTCTCCATTGTTAGACTTTATACAATGCTAATTAAGGACTGTGGGGCGCAACTCCTCACTATCCTACTCTGGCCGTTTCAGTCATTATAGCATTATCCGCCCTTGTTTGTTTCCCTTGTGAGGATCGGAAGAGACGCGAGCTGCGAGCAACATCTTTGGTTTATTGTTTGAAATAGCCTTCTCCTAGATGGGTTGCCTTTCAAGGCTGGGTCCCATCTACCCACTATTTACCCATAGCTGGGGACGGTATCTCGCAGACGCAGAGCACTCATAGTATACAGCACCTGGTTTTCCTAGGCGGTTTCCCATCCAAGTACTAACCAGGCCCGACCCTGCTTAGCTTCCGAGATCAAGACGAGATCGGGCGTACCGGTGGCGCGACAAATTCGACAAAACTTGCACAGCGACAGATTATGATGTGTGGCGCGACAAAACTTCGGCGACAATGCGAACGGGCGACAAATTTCGCGTTTGGTGTGAACGCACGGTTAGTGATTCATCCTAAGAGTAGAGGCCTGTTTCAGGTAGCTGGTTTAACATACTCGGAGTTTAATCCTGCGCTCTGAGTTGGTTGACTCAGAGTTCAGGGTTCAAAAGCAACTCTGGGTTTTCGGTTTCAGAACAGAGGGGTGTTCCACGAACGGGGTTTAACAAACACTGAGTTAACGCTGAACTCTAGGTTGATTGACCCTGTGCCGACTAACCCAGAGTTTTCGGTTCCACAGCAGCGGTTATGCATTAGTTCAATCAACTCGGAGTTGGTTAACCCAGGGTTGTGCGCGTTCACGCGCCACCTGAAAAGACATGATGTATGGATCATGGAAACCCTGAATCGAAATGGCGAAACAGGCCGCTTATTTTAATAAAATGGAACTCCAGGTTCTCCTGGAGAGCTATGGCGAGGAGAAGGACATTAGGTGCGTTTCCATCAGCTGTTTAAATGCGCATCTAGATGTATCGCATCGGAAAATGATGATGGAAACGCCGTGATTCGCATTAAAATCCCCTGATTCGCATAAAATGAATAAGCTCGCTATGGCCGGGTTTTGGTTGATTCGAATGGGATGGAAACAGCTGTATGCGAATCAAGTGTGACGTAGCGCCACTTTCACCCCGACTGCTTCGACGGAAACGACGGAATGTTTACAGGCCTGGTTGCCATGCCAACCCGCGGAAAATCTCGCGTGACTTAGAAAACTCGCCGCGAATTTGTAGTTTTTCACCAAAGTCCGTTCTTTTGATGGAAACACACATGAATTTGAATTTCTTTTAATGCGCATTGCCCAGTAAATGCGAATCACTTTGGATGGAAACATGGCTACTGTCACAAGAAAAGGGAAAGCTAAAGCCTCTGCAACCCGGAGAACCAAGCCCTGGCAGCGGATACGCTGACCGCGGTAAATGCGTTAGTTACACGTCAAAAGCATGATCCTTAATATTTGAGCCATGAATCTATAAATTCCAGTTCCAGTTAAGCATTCTTAACGTTCCTACCACATAACCCTTCGAGGCGATAAAAATCTTGGATGGGTCATCTGAAAGGACTGAGATGTGCTCCAGCATCTCCAACTTTATAGCCTTAAAAACTATCATTTGCAAAAAACGGAGGGCTACGCAAATAGTGTAGAGTGAACTGAGGGTCCTCGATTGGTAGTGTTGGCTATGTAAGACTGGAGAAGGCTATTTAAATATATTAAAGATTTGCGCGATAAATCTATATCTCTCCAGCAAAAAGTCCATCCGAATATGCCAAAGATGTCGAGCCGTGGTCTTATTAATCGCTCCCGGTGGATTGCACGTATAATTTGGCGCTCCGATATCAGCAGTTCTCTCATCAAAAGGGGCATGCCATTTGACACATGAAATATCTGCGGTGGAACATGGGTTTAAACACCCAAAAACCGGGGTTATGTTTCAAACTTAAACCTGCGCAAAACCTGCTCCGACCAGGTTTACTTCGGAGCATATGTTGCTATAGTAACTAACATACCGTGGTGATTTTGGAACGGAAAACCCAGGGTTACCGCAAACCCTGAGTTAACTTACCCGGTTATGTGATAAAACCGGCTTTGTGGAACACCCCACAGGTTTGCTTCAGAGCATATGTTGCTATAGTAACTAACATACCGTGGTCATTCTGGAACGGAAAACCCAGGGTTACCGCAAACCCTGAGTTAACTTAACCGGTTATGTGATAAAACCTGCTTTGTGGAACACCCCCCAGCTGCCTGAAACAGGCCTCTGAAGAGTAAACACACTGCGCCCCCTACAGACCTGATGCAGACCCGAGGGGTATTCCACGAACGGAGGTTTAACAAACACGGAGTTAACGCTGAACTCTAGGTTGATTGATCCTGTGCCGACTAACCCAGAGTTTTCGGTTCCACAGCAGCGGTTATGCATTAGTTCAATCAACTCGGGGTTGATTAACCCAGGGTTGTGCGCGTTCACGCGCCACCTGAAAAGACATGATGTATGGATCATGGAAACCCTGATCGAAATGGCGAAACGGGCCGCTTATTTCAATAAAATGGAACTCCAGGTTCTCCTGGAGAGCTATGGCGAGGAGAAGGACATTAGGTGCGTTTCCATCAGCTGTTTAAATGCGCATCTAGATGTATCGCATCGGAAAATGATGATGGAAACGCCGTGATTCGCATTAAAATCCCCTGATTCGCACAAAATGAAATACGCTCGCTATGGCCGGGTTTTGGTTGATTCGAATGGGATGGAAACAGCTGTATGCGAATCAAGTGTGACGTAGCGCACTTTCACCCCGACTGCTTCGACGGAACGACGGAATGTTTACAGGCTGGTTGCCATGCCAACCCGCGGAAAATCTCGCGTGACTTAGAAAACTCGCGCGAATTTGTAGTTTTCACCAAAGTCCGTTCTTTTGATGGAAACAAACATGATTTGAATTTCTTTTAATGCGCATTGCCCAGTAATGCGAATCACTTTGGATGGAAACATGGCTACTGTCACAAGAAAAGGGAAAGCTAAAGCCTCTGCAACCCGGAGAACCAAAGCCTGCAGCGGATCGCTGACGGCGTAAATGCGTTAGTTACACGTCAAAAGCATGATCCTTAATATTTGAGCCATGAATCTATAAATTCCAGTTCCAGTTAAAGCATTCTTAACGTTCCTACCACATAACCCTTCGAGGCCGATAAAAATCTTGGATGGGTCATCTGAAAGGACTGAGATGTGCTCAGCATCTCCAACTTTATAGCCGAGATAAAACTATATGCAAAAAACGGAGGGCTACGTAAAGTCTGGAGTGAACTGAGGGTCCTCGATTGGTAGTGTTGGCTATAAGGCTGGAGAAGGCTATTTAAATATATTAAAGATTTACGCGATAATCTATATCTCTCCAGCAAAAAGTCATCCGATATGCCAAGATGTCGAGCCGTGGTTTTATTAATCGCTCCCGGTGGATCATACGTAGGCTATAATTTGCGCTCCGATATCAGCAGTTCTCTCATCAAAAGGGGATGCCATTGACACATGAAATCTGCGGTGAACTGGGTTTAAATACCCAAAACCGGGTTATGTTTCAAACTTAACCTCAACAAAACCTGCTCCGACCAGGTTTACTTCAGAGCATATGTTGCTATAGTAACTAACATACCGGGGTCATTCTGGAACGGAAAACCCAGGGTTACCCCAAACCCTGAGTTAACTTACCCGGTTATGTGATAAAACCGGCTTTGTGGAACACCCCACTGAACTCTGAGTCAACCAACTCAGAGCGCAGGATTAAACTCAGAGTAGGCCTATGTTAAACCAGCTACCTGAAACAGGCCTCAGGTGCTTCTCCGTTTGCGTCGGTGTGGTGGAGCAACACTGATACCTAGTGGCTGGTAGGGAATAGTTTTCAAAGATTGCGCTGGCCTCGTCTTTATTGTGTGTCATGTTAAAAGTATTTAACGGCCACACATCTACAATAGCACTTCAAAACTTACTTTCAAATTATATAACCTATCGCTGTTTAGTGTTTTATATTCTACTAATTTATGAACATCCGTGGTAGTTTGTTTATTTTTATTTGTTTAATCTACATATATTTTTTGTATTTAATGTTTTATAATTAGTTTCTATTTTTATTTTGCCATGCTTAAATATTATGTGTCCTAGTTTATGTTCACACCGTCCATCAGAGATAACTCGTGATTTTTTTTGTTACTGCGTTGATGGACAGCAAAACGCGCGCATGCGCAGAAGCAAGCACCCGGCAAGGCACTTGTGCGCACGCGCATTGTCAACACTGCGTTGTTGACTCAAAGGACATGTTGTGCAGCGCATTTCACTTTGTCTGTTAAAGAACGCATGCCTTCAGGATCTTTACAACTTTGAACGGTCTCTGCAAGTAAATAAAAACTGTGCAAGAAGTATTCAAACACGTTTTTTAGTAAGTGCCCCCTTTTCAGTCTACTTTCACCAGTGCATTAAGCGACCAACATTACTGCTATTTATGTCTCGTCAAATGTAACTAGACGCTATATGATGGAGGATCGTTAATAACCCATTCAATAGAACATTACTTTACTTCTGCAAAGGTTCTGTATCTACTCTTTCTAATTATGTGCCTGTCACACGATAGGCCTAATATTCTTTGGACATAAAATTGACTCCAAAACGAACTATCTTGGTCAATAGAGTATGATGACCTCTTAATGTGTACAACATTGTTGCTCGAGCAGCGTGTATTGATAAATATTAATGAGTTAAAATCTACACAACCGGATGGCAAAGGCACCTTAAGGGGACGAAATGATTTAAAGGTCCCCTATAATACCACAAGGTGTGATTAGCCATTACAAACCGTTTTGAAGATCCACCTCTCGTGACATCACAAGTGGGCGTGTCCAGCTAGATGTGTCCTGGATAGATCAGTCTACCAGCCTACAGTGTACTGTAGCAAACGTTGTTCATCTATCCATCATACATCTAGGTGGACACACACACTTCTGACGTCAACAGATGTAGTAGGTCATATTTAAGAGTTCTTAAGGATAATCAGAATGAATTCTACCAAATTACACTTATATACAGCTCTTTAAACCTTAACAACGGCAACTTTTAACCAACTGCCCCACAGGAGTAGCCTCACGACTAATGGACGCACCGCAGGCGACTGTCCAGCCAACAGGCGGCGTCAGTGAGCCGAAGCTCGCGGGGAGGGAGGGAGCCATGCCGTGGTCGCTGGAGAAGGAAGCCATGCTGTGGTCCCTGGAGGAGGCGCTGGAGAGGCAGACACTGCAGATTGGGGTGTCGGCCTGCGGGGCTACGGCGGTTCTGGACGTGGTACGGGTGCTGGGGGCCGAGGAGGGCGTAGCCAAAGAGGAAGACGCCAACAGCTGCGTCCGGACGCGCCTGCGACGGAACGACTCGCCGCTGCCGGATTACTTGCTGTCGCGGAGCGAGGCGGGTACGATTTTGAGTCTGATCGGATCTGAACATAAATTCTCTTGGATTGGATCGGATCCGGCCACGTGGTGATGATCGAAAACCTTTGCAGACACTGTAGAACCGCTGATCGCGTTTTTCGGCATTCACACACGTACACACGCAAACACTGCCTTTAGCCACCTGATTCAGGGCCGGCTAACCTAGGCGACCGGCAAATGCGTTGGGGGCGCCCTCTGGTGGCGCCCTTAATAAGTCAATTAAAATATACGAAGCTAATGGAGATGGGAGGGGGCGATCGCCAAGGCGCCCCGAAACAGTCACCGTAGTACGCAAGTAACCCCCCCCCCCCCCCCCCCCCCCCCCACCCCCCGCGCTCGGAAGACCTGGAAGACCTGTCCAGGGTTGATTTCGAGTCGCGCAGAAACGGCCAGCGCCGGCTCTGACCTGATTGGTTGGAGGAAATACGAAGCTTAAGAAAGCGAAACACCCACATCCACCCAGATTATAAGCTGATTTGGGAAATTAATCAAAACTGTGACTCGTGAGAGGGCTCATGAATTCTAAGTCTAAGGAATTCTTTGAAAAACCTTCCTTGTTAATCAAGCAAAACCCAACATAGGACAGACATTCCCGACATGGCTAGGGCATCGATGACTCTGTGGGTTAGCTAGCTAGCGGTCGTCCGTCGTACTTCCTGGCTCCTTGAAATCGACCAGATCCGGAAATTCGGATCAGGATTTCCGAAAATTAGGACAGGATATCCGATCACAGATAAAAATCGGATAAATCCATAAATTGAGAAATTATCACTTGACGACTAATCTACCAATGTTGTTCTATTCTCTTGCATTTAACTCCATATAAGTTGTATTATTGTCTAGTGTGTCAATTTTTGTGCTTTTAATTGGTTTTATTTCATTTGTATGTAGATAATTGTGCAGCATTGTGGTCACCTGTTCACTTCCTGTGCTCGTAGGCGCCACCCACGGCCAGCTCATCACTGGTGCGTCGGAGCTCAGTAGCGGCCGGGTGGTGGGCCGCTTCTTCCACCATCACCCCCGCCGGAGCATTAGGCTGAGCCCCTGGCTGGCCGGCTGGATCCGTAAGGGAGCTGTACCCGTGGCGACCATGAACATGCAGGCGGCTGTGCCCGCGGGCGAGGAGGTGCCGGACGCCTGGCACCACCAGCTGATATTCGGCGTGGCGCCGGACGGAGCAGTCTTCATGGCCAACCCCCTCGACGTGGGTGGGTGGAGTGCTTATGTCCTTTGAGCTCGGCCTCCTCTCTGTCTCCTCTCTCTCCTCTCTCTGTCTTCTGTCTCCTCTCTCTGTCTTCTGTCTCCTCTCTCTGTCTCATCTCTCTCTGTCTCTCCTCTCAGTCTTCTGTCTCTCCTCTCTGTCTCTCCTGTCTGTCTCCTCTCTTCTCTCTGTCCCTCCTCTCTGTATCTCTCCTCTCTCCTCTCTGTGCCTCCCCTTTATGTCTCTCCTCTCTCTGTTTCTCCTGTCTCTCCTCTCTTTGTCCCTCCTCTCTCTGCCTCTCCTCTCTGTCTCTCCTCTTTCTGTATTTCCTCTCATTCTGTTTCATCTTTTGGTCTCTCTTCTCTGTCTCTCCAGTCTGTCTCCTCTCTCTGTCTCTGTTTTTCGTCTCTCCTCTCCATCCCTCCTCTGTCTCTTTTTCTCTCCTCCTCTCTGTCTCTCCTCTCACTCCTCTCTCTCTCTCGCTCTCGCTCTTGCTCTCTCTCTCTAAGTATCTCCTCCCTCCTCTGGCTCCCTCCTCTCTCTGTCTCTCCTCTCTGTCATTTGAGAGGTCACAGGTGTTCTTATTATGTTTGTGTGTGTTTCCGGATAGTGAGTGAAAGCGAGCTGCAAAAACGCCTGTGCACTGAGTCGGTGTTGCTGATTCGCCGGGAGGACGTGCTGCAGAGATTGAGCCTGCCCTGCCATCAGTTCAACCTATCAGAGGGATTTGAAGACCCTCGCTGGAAGACCATGGATGTAGAAGGTGGGCTGAATCGCAGATTTGCAATTTTCAAAGATAGACTAACCAATCCCAACCGTTTATCTAATATGAGGCGGGACAAATACGATGACAGAGGAGTGCCGTAGAGGCATTTTCAACAACAACAAAGATTGCTGCCAGTGATGCAGAATGGTCTGTTGATTCCGTTATCGACACAGTATTAAACATACCGGACGCTATATTTTCTCGAAAAGAATAAAAAACGACCCTACTTTTGTTGAGAAGAAAGATGTTTTTTCGTCGGTCAGTGCTGCATCACACGCTCCGTTGCTATGATTGGTCAAGCGCCTATCCAATCATGTCCAGAGGCATTTTGGTCTGAACCCGTTGAAAATACGCACATGAGAATATAACCCGTTGTATTCACATGTGCTATCATTCAATTGATTTGAGAGTTTGATACCTGTGCTTTTTGTACGAGATCAGTGATGTGTGTATGCTACTAAAGCAGTTAACCCTGGGCCACCATACCTTGACAAACTCGAAACAGGGAATTTTGGTTCTGAATGGATTAGGTGCCTTTAAAACCTATAGATAGCAGAGGATCTCAAATCGGTTTGCCCTTAGACTGGTATGCTAAGCTCAGGAGATAGTGGTGGTTGACGTAATCAGAAGGTTGCTGGTTCGATCCCAAGCTCCTCCTAGCAGTCTAGGGCCGCGTTCAGACTGCAGGCAAATCTGATTCAAATCGGATTCCTTCTCATATCCGATTTTTAGGGCTGACTGTCCACACTGTTTTAGCAAGTGTCCAAATCGCATTTGGCTCTGTTTAGACTGGGCCACATTATTGACCCATCTGAAAGGTTGCTGTAGCAACGACGTCGGAGCGGAGGCGTCATCCAGCGCGTGTATTGCGTGACGTTATGTAATAGCGACGAGAAAAACAATAACAAACAAGATGGATCAAAGAACGCGAAAGACTTTCATAAATCCACTTATTCCGATACATGTCCTCGAGCTTCGCTTGAACGGACCCATCTCCCCACAGATTAATGAGGCATTTCGTTTCTTCCTCTGTCCAAGGACTGAGGCGGGTGGTTTGGCGCATTGGGTCAGGTCTGGCGTCGCGTAGAGTGACGTCACGGACAGTCAAATCCGATCTGAGTGTTTGGAGCTGTTCAGACTGAGACGCATCTGTCCAAATGCGATCTGAAACCACCTCCCGGAGGTGGTTCCGATCCGTTTCGCAAAAATCGGATTTCATGTGACTTGGGACTGTTCAGACTACAAAAGAGTCATCCGGTTCCAATCTGGATGGGCTAAAAATCGGATTTCGGCTGGCAGTCTGAACGCGGCCTAGATGTCACTGAGCAAGACACCCCACCTTTACTGCTCCTGATGAGCTGGCTGTTGCCTGGGCATCTATGTTTCTACCGGTGTTAGCCGCTTTGGATAAAAGCTTCTCCTAAATGCCCTAAATGTCCCAATTCACCTAATATCAGCTGGTCATGCTTTCCCTAAATATTTTTTTAACATGTATTACAACCTCTGTTGAAACATGTGATTCACCTTTTCTATCCTGTAAGGTCAAGTGAGGCAGATGGTCCTGGAAGAAGAAGAAGGAAGTCGGTCCAAGGCAACGCACATCGCGATCCCAGCGGCGTACAGTTCAGGCGTGACCATCTTTGCCTTACAGAACTCATCCCTTGGAACTGAACTCCTTGCCGCTCCGGAATTGCAGCTGTTTTGACACAGGAACGCTAAAATTGGCGCTAAAAGGGACTTAAAGAACTCGCAGAAGTCGCAATATACGTGATAAACCCCAAAAGAAACACTGGTTACCTGTTCCCCCTATTGTAGTCTGCACTTTTACTGTGAAATATGTTTTAAAACTTTTAAAGATGGCCGCCCCGGAGTAGACCACCTCGAGGGAGCCATTTGTGAGGATTTCGCCTGAGACCGAATAAAATGGAACCGTTATATAAAATGCTTTAATTTTTCAACCACAATACTGATGTAACTGCCATCTGCCATTTGCTTTAATGTATTCTCATTGGTGTCCTGAAAACTAAGAGTGAAACAATGTGATAGCTGGACTGAAAGTGAAATATAAAATGTTTGATGAGGCGTACATCAGGAAATGATGACCAATAGATTTGAAACAAGCGAAAATGGGGAAGAAAAGATTGAATCATGTTACAAAGGTTATGATATTAATTAGCCTTTTCTGTATTTTATTGTAACACAAACAAATAAAGAACATGTCGTTTTTAGGAATAAGACAAAATATGTAGTTTATAGAGTGTATCTGGTAATCCACAATATGGGACTGTTTAATCTATTTTTTTTTATTAGTTTTCTATTCTATTAAGTTTCAAAAGATAAAATGTCTCAATGTTGAAAATCAAAACAAACTCACATTTGTGAAGCAAACTACTACTGAATCTAGCACCAATCAAATAAAACATCAACTCCCATGATGCCACTCGCGGCGCGTAGTCAGGAAGAGAATAAAAGTGTGCAACACATTCTTGCAAGTGTTCGCAGCGCCAATTCAACTTGTCCGCCTCACTGAGTGGACTTGCATGACCTTTGCCAAGCTTGAAAACAGCTCAAATGTGATTTTAATCTTTCAGTTTAACAGTTAAAAAGTGTGTCATCGCACGCGGCTGTCGGTAAAGTTGCCCGCGTGGTCTGCGTTGATGATACTTTGTGTTCAGCAGCGCGAGGAGGAGCAGCAGACGTCCAGTAGCGCGAGGAGGAGCGGACCTCACATCTGGCTGACCGCTCGTGGCTGTCATCTCCCGAACTTTCGCATCTCTTACCATCTCTTATCAGAAAAGTCTTAACTTCACAGGTGAGAAACGAGTGTCTTTACACTTCTTATCCCAAGCCCCCTTCAGAATCCTCACTAATACTTTTATTTTCTAACATTTTTGTGCTTGAATGGGATCTCCTTAAACTCATGTTGAGTGAGGTTGTACCTGGACTGTGTGTGTGTGTGTGTGTGTGTGTGTGTGTGTGTGTGTGTGTGTGTGTGTGTGTGTGTGTGTGTGTGTGTGTGTGTGTGTGTGTGTGTGTGTGTGTGTGTTAATAAAATAATAATAATCGACCAAAACATGCAGACTGATCCTAAAAAAACGTTACGTTTTTGTCAATCTGCATGTCCTAGTCCTTGTTTTATTTGTCTAAGAATTATATGATATCTATGATTTATTCATCAACAATCTGGATATATGCTTACAATGTTGGTAAAATGTTAGTGGATGCAATAATTACATGGGGGACATAAAGACCTTTTTTTTTTTTTTTTTTTTTTTTTCAAAATCTAATGAAGGCGATGTTAGTCATGTGAGTGAGTGAGTGAATCCAATCAACGAGTGAACACACACACACACACACACACACACACACACACACACACACACACACACACACACACACACACACACACACACACACAACACACACACACACACACACACACACACACACACACACACACACACACAGCATGTAAATGTATTTTATTTGCGTAATGCAAAACCGAAAATTCAGGTTCCAGTTGATCAAAATATATTGCAGTATTGGCAGGCATGGCAGGCATTCAGTGTGGCGCTCAGATATTTGTCTGTATTTAAATGTAAGACCTAGGGCTTATGCTAAAGAGCCTCCTCTGTTTGAGATATTGCTCTGTCTAGTTAGAGTAACTTTTAGCAGTTATTTTAAGTAAGAGTCCCCTGCTAATTTTATTATTTTGAAATTAAGGTATTGTTATTATTAAGGCGGACATAACCCCTATCTCCCCCACAAAATCTAACCCTATGACTGTATGTATGATCAATAATCAATAGCCAGCTTCTGGGTTTTTTTTTTTAGGTCCTTGCAGGTGATTCCACAGGGTTAACTGTCACCTCTTACATTTTGTAAATGATTGGTCAGAACAAGACTTGGGGGGTCAGTGGATGATAAGGAAACCACTGGCAATACCTTTTTAATCTTTTCTTATGTCTACATCTTTGTGATTGATTACTTTCTGTCATTGTAAAGAGGGTTCTGGAAGGTAAATAGTTGCAGGCCTATGTTTCTCTCAAACCCTTACACATAAAATACATAAATCATGAACAAATGTAGTTCTATATAAACTAAAATCTTGCCAAATATTGTTTTGTTAAAATGTTTTTGTGTGTGGCATTCGTTGACTTGCTTAAAGGGTAATTCCGGTGTAAAATGGATTTGGGATATGTTTTGTATGATAACGAGTTGAAACGTTATTTTTGGAGCACAAAAAACGCATATAGACGCTTTCTTCAGTTGGCTGATTTTAGCCGATTCTATCAAAACGCTATAAACTTGGAACGAAGGGGGCAGTGGTTATGGTAAAAACTAAATCGCTATTTTAAACCACTTAAAACGGGGGTTTTCAAATTGGGTGAATGTGAGCCTCCCCTTTTAGAGTAGGTAAGTAGCCTACAGCTGACAGCCTTAATGCTGACTCCTATTGACTTGGGAAAAGGAAAAGATGCATTTCAAAACTAATACACGCGCGAACAATTACCGATATCAATAGAGCTGCATACAGATGCGTATTTCTTCTTTGTGCCTGTCCCGTGTCGCGGCTCCCCTTTGGCGCCCACCATGGGAGGCGCGCCTCTCCTATTGAAAACCGCTGGCTAGAAGTAGCCCGACACTTTTTGGTAGTGAAATAAGGGTCTTAACATATAAAACGAGGCATTGAAAACTTTGTAAGTGTACAGATTGTTTATTAAAAGACATTTTATGCACACAATGCCATCGGTAGATCACCCGTCGACGCCATTTTGTTTTTAAGACTCGATAAGTAGATTGGCGAACACAGAGTTTGCGTGTTGCTGACTGATGTCACAATCTCTGTGTTCGTCAATCTACCTATCGAGTCTAAAAAACAAAATGGCGTCGACAGGTGATCTATTGATGGTATTGTGTTTATAAAATGTCCTTTTTAATGAACAATCTGTACACTTACAAAATCCCTTATTATACTACAGACCCTTATTATACTACAAAAGATGTGTCGGGCTACTTCTAGCCTTTTAAGTGGTTTAAAATAGCGATTTAGTTTTTACCATAACCACTGCCCTCTTCGTTCCAAGTATTTAGCGTTTTGATTGAATCGGCTTAAAACAGCCAACTGAAGAAAGCGTGCTCCAAAATGAACGTTTCAACTCATTATGATACAAAACATCCCAAATCCATTTTACACCGGAATTACCCTTTAATCAGCATTGTCACTGGTCAGTGTTATAAAGTGTGACATATTCAAAAGGAAGTTAAAGGGTGTTTCAGTCACAACCTCTATCTTAATGATGTAACAAATAAGCAGATCACCTTAAGGTCTTGCAATAATTTAATGTAAACATTTAGTTTTGCAGTTAAGAAAACGATTAAACTTATTACAGAGGAAATGAAAAATACATTGGCTAGGCTACAAACCCCTGCTAATAGATGGTGTGTGGGTGTCGGTTTTATTGACAGAAGTTGTTTCTTGTACAATTAGCCTAAATTGTATTTTATAGGCAGCATTACCAAAACGTCATTGAATTCATATGATGCCATTTGTTATCTGGGATTTGGGTGAATGTTTAAGGCTGTACATAAAAGACAATAGCAAGGTATTTGGTCCATCATTTTGTGTTCTGTTTCTCTGCTTTTAACCGCATTGTCCAGATCTGCACATATAGGGTCACATAGAGTATGACATTAACCATGGGTTCTTCTGAAGTCAAATTTAAACCAGAGCGAAAATGTTGCTCTTTCATTGAGGACTGTTACTGTCTTTTATATCTTCCAGCAGAAAGGGAAGCAGAGAGAGGGAGGGGGGCAGAGCGAGAGAGGGGCAGAGAAAGAATGATGAATGATTAAAGCGAGAATAGGCTTGAGAAGGAGGCCGTTATCCAGACAGCGCGGCCCTGTGACATTCAGGAGAGCTGCACATCTCACCATTAATGCCCTTGTCCCTTGCAAATGAGACACTCGGGGTGATATGGGCCCCTGGTTAGTGGGTTCTTTGCAGAGAGAGACAAGGTTTATGTAGGGTGACTTTTTCATTGATGTTTTTTTAATTTGTTTTATTAAAAAAACAATGAAAGTGGCACATATTACTTAGCATTGTGTAGTGTCTTATCCTAGCTATCTCTGTTGAATACTGGGAATGGGTTAACCTTGTGATTGTAAGTGCTTGGTACTATTTTCTATGAACATCCTTACGGTACAATGGCTTGATTGAATTAGTCTTTACTTTGATGTCAACTGTTAAGGAATATCTAGATGCAATGTGAATAAATTACATGTAATCTAAACAATATATTAATACATAGAATAGCTAATACACGAGAGCTGAAAACCACGTGGAAAAATACTGTCTAATTCCTTAACTGTGAAATCCCAAAACTGTCTTAATTAAGTGCTATAATTATGTAAATACTTGTGCATTTTGTTTGCACAAAACATTAATGTATTTGTTAGCATTATGCTGCTATGGTCACTGATCCAAACATACGTGCATATTAACTTTGTGTTTTCAAAGGTTCGAAGATCGATGATTTATCTTGTGCTATGCATCCTTTTTGTTAGCCTGACCTTTAGCTGGTGTTGCTTCGGTCTTCTCAAAGGTCAGTGATTCCTTAAAATCCATCTGGAGTCCAGTTTTTTTAGTTAGGTCAATTTTCCCTTGCAATTAAGCAGCTGCCACATTGAATTTAAATTAAAGGGATGGTGAACCCTGCGTTTTTTTTAGTTGTGGTTATATGGCTTTGTGAATAGTCAACTTCGTGTCTATGCCATTTTGTCAACGTTAATAAAATAAGACGTAATTTAGAGGGAGTGGGAGTCAAATCTGATGTTCTTGCCAGTCTCCGGCAAAAAGTTTGAACGTTCCACTCTACTTTGAGGCCTGTGGCGTTCCTTTCAGGAAGTTAGTGTCTTTGACACTAACTTAGTTTTTTCTTACAAGCAGGGCTCCAGACTATCTTTTTCACAGGTAGCACTGGTGCCACCTAGCTTTTCATTTAGTAGCACCAAAACAAATTAGGTAGCACCATATTTTTCTTTGTATAGCGTGTTATTAATGTTATATTGATGAAAGACAATGACCCAAACTTAATGTTTGCAAAATATTTTAATCTGAATTCAAGTTTCTCTGCATGAGCAGCAGTACAAAAATAATACTGTTACATTATACAAACATATATTGAACATAACATTCTGAACATTCAACTTACTGGTAACTTAAAGTTAGCTCATTAATTCAAACTGAACTTGAACTTAGCAGCATTCACTTCTTCCCTGCAATTCATCTCATTCTAGGGGCCAGCTCATATAATTAGGCCTCCTGCTCCTCTTTCCCTGGGAGAACCACTGCTTAACATCCTGCCTGGCATCATAGTCCTCCAGTTGTGGCCCCTCAACACTAATACGGATTAGGTCCTCAACAGTTTCAGTATGCAGGCTTGCTCTAACATCTGACTTGATTCTGTTTACTGACGAGAAGCGTCTTTCACAGACTGCCGAGGATATTGGGAGCACCAGCATGATTTTGACCAGGTGTAGGATATTCTGCAAAAGACGAAGTATGGTTGATCAAACCAACTTACCAAGTCAACAGTGACAATGATCATGTAACTTTTGATACTACAGATAACGGAGCCTACCGCAAAGTCTAAGCAGTAGGGCTCTTTTGTCGTCATGACTTGCCACAGTCCAAGCTTTTGTCCTTGAATGACTTGTTTATCGTTATTTTCATCAGTTGGAACTCCTCTTTAGCCTTTTCTTTGGTGCAGCCATTCCTGGCATGAGATGGAAAAATGGTAGGGACAAGGAGGTCTGTATCAATATGGTTTCATTTATTATGTCAACATAAATATGATGGCACACAAAAAACTCACTTGTCCAGGACAGTGGAGAAGTGTTGTAGGAGAAAGTTCACCTCTTCCACACCATGGTTCAGGAGCTCCAGCCTATTATGTGGCCAAGAGTCTTGGCTGAAGACATTGAAACACTTCACTGATATACCAACAGCCAATGGCTGTTGGTATATCCTTTGTGTTCTCTTCTCTCAGAAAAAGACAGAGACAGAAAAAGGTTAGGCCTCTCAACAGTGCTGTAAACATGCCATTGTGCCTATAATATAATGCTAAAATACAACAACTCAGCAAGTAGGCTGCTAAATCTATCCTTCAGGTGTTTCACTGTGGACTCACAGGTCAGCACAATGGCCCTTTGCAGTCTGGGGGCACACTGGCTGATTGGTTGACCTTCTGCCAGCTCTGCAGCTTCACCTTTAGAAAGGGTGACTTCCCTCTGAAGCATGAAAAATTAAAATGCTATGTGCATCTTATTAACATGAAATAAATATTTGATTTTATATACAGTATATAATGTGTACCTAATACTTGAACGTCCCAGGTTCTCCTCCTCTCTGTTGGTGCTGCTTCTTTATGGCTGCCAGGAACTCAGACAGCTGCTTACCATCAGGTTTGGGGCTTGCTGCCATAGCTTCTATGGTAGCAAGGAGAGATTTGATGCCACCAACAGCCTTGGAAGACAGTTGTAGTCTTAATATAAGAAACATGTTAAGGGGAATATAAAAGTAATCCCCCGGTCTCCTTTTTCTCTCTTCTTTACTTGAGCTAGGATTCCATCATTTTTCTGAAGCTGCAGGCTGAAGTTGCTGATGGAAGAGAAAAGGTCTGACAGGAAGTGGCAGAATGCCACACAAATGTCCATCCTCCATGCTGACTTTGAACTCAAAATATTCTGTTAGTGTAGATCTAAACATACAACACCAACAATGTAAAAATGTTTTTCATATAATTGATTTATATACTGATCCAACACAAAACACTGAGAATAATAAATATAACCTTCTTTTCCTCTGCCATGCTATCTCTGCACTGGCCGAGGCACCTGCCAGATGGTCCATGTGCACATACACAGCTGTAAACTGGCCAGAGGAATTGCCATCCTTCCCTGGTTTTAGTAGAAGGTGCTCAAACTTCCGCGGACCACATGGGGCAGCCACCTGGTCCCTTTCACTCCACTCGGGTGCAATTCACTGTGCACTCCGATTTCAGCTCCCAGTGCTTTGAGTTCCCTCATTGATTTGGGGCTTAGGTGGTATGTTTTCTAGATGAGGTGCAACAGGTCATACACCTGCCCAATAATGGAGACCTCTCTTTGCACACTCAACATCCCTAGCTCCAATCTTTACAGAAATAGATACATTTGTTTTAAAATATAATTACACTTTGGAGAATGAATATGTACAGTGGGGCAAAAAAGTAGTCAGCCACCAATTGTGCAAGTTCTCTTGACTACCGTATCTTCTATTCTATGTGGCTTATAATCCGTTGCGCCCTATATATGAAAAAAGTTCCGAAATAGGCCATTCATTGAAGGTGCGCCTTATAATCAGGTGCGCCTTATAATCAGGTGCGCCTTATAGTGTGGAAAATACGGTATGTATGTACAGTGGGGCAAAAAAGTATTTAGTCAGCCACCAGTTGTGCAAGCTCTCCCACTTAAAAAGATGAGAGAGGCCTGTAATTTTCATCATAGGTATACCTCAGCTATGAGAGACAAAATGAGAAAAAAAAATCTAGAAAATCACTGATTTTAAAATTTATTTGCAAATTATGGTGGAAAATAAGTATTTGGTCAATTACAAAATGTCATCTCAATACTTTGTTACAAATGCCTTTGTTGGCAATGACAGGGTCAAACGTTTCTGTGTAAGTCTTTACACAGGTTTATCACACTCTGCTGCTTTTTTGGGCCCCCTTCTCCATGGCAGTCATTTCCTCTAGAGCAGTGATGTTTTTGGGCCTTCGCTGGGCAACACAGACTTTCAACTCCCTCCAAAGATTTTCCATGGGGTTGAGATCTGGAGACTGGCTAGGCCACTCCAGGACCTTGAAATGCTTCTTACGAAGCCACTCCTACGTTGCCCGGGCGGTGTGTTTGGGATCATTGTCATGCTGAACAGACGCCAAGCCACGTTTCATCTTCAGTGCCCTGCTGATGGAAGGAGGTTTTCACTTAAAATCTCACATGGCCCCATTCATTCTTTCCGTCAGCACGGATCTACACGTCCTGGTCCCTTGGCAAGAAAACAGCTCCAAGCGAATGCATGTGTTTACCACCCCATGCTTCACTGTAGATGGTGGTTCTTTGATGCGAACGCCGCATTCTTTCTCCCTCAAACAGCGACGAGTTGAAGTTTTTGACCATTTTGGTAAAACGCTAACAAGTGGAGTACAAGAGGAGCCTCCTTTAAAGATAGAAGTTACAGGTCTGACAGCCAATATCTTGCTGGTCTCTGTACGGTAACCAAACACTTTGAATTTTGTAACCACAATTGGCAATTCAAAGTATTCTTAAATGCAGACCAGTGTGATTACATTAAGCGTCCACTGTATGTACAGTACACTGCAACGCATACAGTGGGCAAAAAGTATTTAGTCAGCCACCAATTGTGCAAGTTTCTCCACTTCGATTACGAAGAAGCCAGTAAATTCTGTCATGCCAATACGTAAAGTCGTCAGCTATGAGAGATCGCAAATGAAAAAACAATCCAGAAAAATCAGTCCTTATTTTTTTTTTCTTATAGACATTTATTTTGCAAATTATGGTGGAACATAATGCTATTTTGTGTTACCTACAAAACCAGCAAGAATTTCTGCTGTCACAAGTACTCGAACTGTAACTTCGTTCTTTAAGAGGCTACTCTGTCCGTCCTCGTCAACTCGTTACTTTATTAATGGCACCCTGTTTGAACTCCTTATCAGTATAAAAGACACCTGTCCACAACCTCAAACAGTCACACTCCAAACTCCACTATGGCCAAGACCAAAGAGCTGTCAAAGGACACCAGAAACACAATTGTAGACCTGCACCAGGCTGGGAAGTCTGAATCTGCAATAGGTAAGCAGCTTGGGAGCAATTATTAGGAAATGGAAGACGTACAAGACCACTGATAATCTCCCTCGATCTGGGGCTCCACGCAAGGTCTCACCCTGTGGGGTCAAAATGATCACAAGAACGATGAACAAAAATCCCAGAACCACACGGAGGGACCTAGTGAATGACCTCCAAAGAGCTGGGACCAAAGTAACAAAGGCTACCATCACTAACACACTACGCCGCCAGGGACTCAAATCCTGCAGTGCCAGACGTGTCCCCCTGCTAAAGCCAGTGCATGTCCGGGCCCGTTTCAAGTTTGCTAGAGAGCATTTGGATGATCCAGAACAGGATTGGGAGAATATCATATGGTCAGATGAAACCAAAATAGAACTTTTTTGGTAAAAACTCAACTCGTCGTGTTTGGAGGAGAAAGAATGCTGAGTTGCATCCAAAGAACACCATACCTACAGTGAAGCATGGGGGTGGAAACATCATGCTTTGGGGCTGTTTTTCTGCCAAGGGACCAGGACGTCTGATCCGTGTGACGGAAAGAATGAATGGGGCCATGTATCGTGAGATTTTGAGTGAAAACCTCCTTAAGTGCAAGGGCACTTAAGATGAAACGTGGCTGGGTCCTTCAGCATGACAATGACCCCAAACACACTGCCCGGGCAACGATCAACATGTCATTTTCCAGTGAAACTACTTGAATTTCAGGTTTAATGAAAATCCATGTATTTTCAAAAATGAAAAAGCAACCAAAAAATGGTCACAGTTCTCATTGCTTCATTTCCACTTTAAACCCCACAGTACGCTACTGGATTTACAATAAGTATATTTTTCAGAAGAAAGAACCAACAATATATTGCTGTCGGTACACTTGATGTTCACAGAAACAACTGCAAGGCAATTACAAACGCAACATTAACCCATTTACCGAGTAGTAAATTTCATTCACAACATCGCTCTTTATCCTGCTATTACACAGCGGTGGTACTACAAAAAAGACTGGGTATTGATTATAACCATGGGGATAACACCTCCCCCCTCCTTCCTAGAACGCTCAGCCCCTTTTTTTTTTTTGTATGTTGCTGTTGGTTAGCAGTCTGACCTGATTGGTTCCTGCACCTGTCAGTCCTGTGTGCAGTGGCTGATATGGCGGAGTCTGTGCTGGTGATTGGTGGAGGGGGGCGGGAACACGCCCTGGCCTGGAAACTTGCCCAGTCGCCCCACGTCAAGCAAGTGTTGGTTGCCCCTGGGAACGCAGGCACCGCTGACTGCGGCAAGATCCGCAACTCTGGTGAAAACACACACACACACACACACACACACACACACACACACACACACACACACACACACACACACACACACACACACACACACACACACACACACACACACACCACTATTATTACCTATTCTAAAGACACATTTTCTCAAATCTGGTAGTTCTTTGGTAAATATATCAATGACTATGCCCTTAAAGGATTTAAAAATAAATGCCATTGATGAGTTCTTCATTGACTCTGATGCTGAATCAACACCAATGCTCTTTTTGAACTCTCTTCACGACCATGCTCCTTCCTGTTCCCCCAGAGGTCTCTGTCACCAACCACGCCATCTTGGCCCAGTTCTGCAAGGATCACAACGTGGGTCTGGTGGTGGTTGGCCCCGAGGTCCCCCTGGCCGCAGGTAAGTCCAGCTCTTGTCTCTAAGCTTCAATCCATCCAACTTTATTCAGGTTCTGCTTTTGTGGTAGAAATTATTGATTATATTCTATGTTAAACCATGATTATTACTTGGCCTAAATATCTAATGGTAGAAAACATCTGGAACGTCTACTTTCGGCGCAAAAAACTTGCTGTGTTGTGTGAAGACGATTCAAGGGTTTTGTGGATCAACTGCATGGTTAGGCACTGTTTTTGTGGAGTTTAATTCTAAGGAAAAGGCTTGTCATACACTTTACATTTAGGGCATTTAGCAGACGCTTTTATTCAATGCGACGGACTTACAATAAGTACATTTGTCATAAGAAGTGAAACAAATCACTGTCAGTACAGTAAAGATGTTTATAGAACCAAGTGTAACGCACTCAATGATGAGGTTGATTTCTTGGTCTCACAATCAATTTATTTGATCATGTTTTCTGTAACAGACAAAACGCTTTCCGTTTCTGGCAACAGCTTGCAATGAACGTCTTTCGTTTAGAACTCGCGATACAATCTACTTGTTCATAAACCATCAGTACGATCCCCTTGCGTGGTCACGTGACTTTACTGGCGGGAAACATCGGCTAACCTACTACTACGAGCTAATGAGTAGTCCGCAAACACATCAACGTCTACTTTAAACAAACGGCATTATTAACATTTAAATGTTATATTACATTCTATTAACTGCCTCATTGTGCGCAAAACTAACACCAGCTCACCAGTAACGGACAAAACACATACCGTTTCTGGCAACAGCTTGCAATGAGCGTCTTTCGTTTAGAACTCGCGATACAATCTACTTCTTCGAGCTCTGGTGTTACGTACATTAGCGCTGCTGCCCCCTGGTGGAATGGCTTGTGCATTTACAACCAACCTAATAGAAACTGGTTGAACTCAGCAGAACTACTAACTCCTGAACCCAGGGTGCCACACAAGTACTAACAATCGCTAGGCTAACCCATTCCCCGTGTACAGCAATGATGGCAGCTACTGCAGATGCTACACAATTAAGTACTATGAATAAGTGCAATGTAGATTAAGTGCGTACAATAAGTGCTTACATTAAGTGCCAGGACGACGTGCAATCCTGATATCGGCAGGAAGCTCGTTCCACCACTGAGGTCCCAAAACGGAGACCTCAGTGGTGTTTGATATTGTGAAAAAGATGCTAGTGAATGATTCAGAGCATGATGCCGCAGGGTCCGCAGGTCAGCCCGTGGAGCCTTCAAGCGGGCTGCCCGCAGCAGGGCTACGACTGGGCTGCCCGCGGCCGAGCGGCGGAGCCCGCGAGGAGGATTGACTTGATCTATAAATTAAGTCCCTCAATCTTAATTAGCTTAGCACCATGACCAACCTTCTGAAACATCCATTAACATCCACATTTGCCTGAAACAATGTTAGGCTTACAGCCCATGCAAATAGTTGTGAAATAATGTTCTTGTTCTTTTAATTGTTTGTTACTCTGACTATTCTGTTTGATATTGTGGAAAAGATGCTAGTGAATGATTCGAGCATGATGCATTTTAAATGGCATCACTTTGTTCATTGCATTGTTGCTGAAAATAAACATAGCCAAATTACAACCAATAGCTTCAGTCATTGAGGGCATAAATAGACCCAACCCCAGATTTTTTTATTTAGATTTACAAATCAAGAGTAGGCCTGACATTGACTAATTGGCTTTGCATCCTTTCCTTCTGCCCTTGTAGTCCAAGACATGCTGCCCACCAGTTTTCAAAGTACAATGCTGTCACTGGTGGATTTGTATCAATTCACATAATTATCCCTCCCTGCTATTTTGTAGTTCCCAAAAGCAACTTGAGTCTCACATTATTATGCCACCATACGCCACTAAAGGCCTTTTTATGGTCCCACGTTCCCGCAATGCAATGACCACGCAGACGCTTTGACGCAGTCATCAACGTTTATGGTTCTGCGCCAGGTTTTAGTAAGCGGACCAATCACAGCCCTTGCTGCTGCGTTGCCTCAACGGAAGGTTACGATTTTTGGGGACATCCGGCCCTTGCGGTGGACGCAAGGAGGGGACGTAAGAGGTCCGTAACCCCCTTGCGTTGAGGGAACGTGGTACCATAAAAAGCACTTAGCAGTGCAAGCAGTCCAATGGTAACCAAGCATGCTTCCTCCCTCACTTTAAAAACCACCAGCCGCCACTGTATGACTGGAATTACATTTACCATGAGATCATGTTCTCGCATGCTGTATGTGTATGTGTAGGTGTTTCAGTGTCTCTGGTCTAGTCCAACCACTTGTACAGCTTACAACAGCTCACAATAAATAATATTATTTTTAAGAATAAATGTGCCTCCTGCATGAAATGGGCGTCGCTGAATAGGGCCGCAGGCCTACGCTACTCTGTTAAATTTTATAACATCTGTCATAATTGTGGTACTTTGGGAGACAAATATTTTATGTGGTGGTATGTGGTATAAAAGGTTTGAGAACCACTGCACTAGAGAGCTGGAAACCATGTGGGAAAGGGCTTTTCGATTTCCATTTGAATAACCGACCCTATCCTTGGGTAAGACGATGAAAAAAGTCTCCGTCTTTAGGCCCCAAAACCTCTGTTGTCCCAAGGACCTTGAGAGCCCAGTGCTCCTTCTGGTGTCTCGGGGCCCCTGTTTTCATCCAAACAATAATCAATTCCCCCAGGCATGGTGGACGACCTGACGGCTGCGGGGGTGGCCTGCTTCGGGCCCTCCGCCAGGGCCGCCCAGTTGGAGGCCAGCAAGAGCTTCTCCAAGGCTTTCATGGACCGCCAGGGCATCCCCACGGCTCGCTGGGGCTCCTTCACGGACCCCCAGCTGGCCTGCGACTACATCCGAACGTGAGTGGAGCCCCCCTCCCCCCGCCATGCCTACATAGTTATATTTACATTTAGGGCATTTAGCAGATGCTTTTTTCCAAAGCGACGGTTCAACACCAACGGCGGAGTCAACCCGCAAGGCGACAGCCAGCCTGTCAGGAGTAGTTAGGATGAGGCGCCGGGATCCAACTAGCAAGCTTCCGGTTGCAAGTCAACCTCGCTCTACCTCCTGACTTATTGCCACCCCCATGGCTACATGTTAACATTGCAACGTTTAACTGAAAACTAACACTGTTGCATTCATCGTCGTGACTCCCTCCAACTTGTGATATCACTAAGGCATACGAGGAGGCAGATTTTCAAACGGCTTGTAATGGCTAATCAGACTCACACCTGGTGGTATAATAGGCGCCCTTTAGAAACAATTATCGTGATCTGTGACTCGTGTTTGATGATGTTTGTCCGCAGAGCTAGCTTTCCGGCACTGGTGGTGAAGGCCAGTGGTCTGGCGGCGGGAAAGGGTGTGATTGTGGCGGCCAATCAGGACGAGGCCTGTGAGGCGGTGAAGGACATTATGAAGGTTATGGAATGTTTTGAGATTTTGTGACGTAATTTGTTGAGAAGGAGCCGTCTTTTCGATTTGGCGTCCTGATCAAACACCCCTCTTATGCACTTATTGTATGCCGGCCTCCTGGCACTTAATGTACTCACTTATTGTATGTTGTACGTCCTGGCACTTAATGTACACACTAATTCTGTTTATTGTACGTCCTATCCTAGCTATCTTTGATGTCTATGGGGAATGGGTTAATCGAGCGATTGTAAGTGCTTGGCACTTGTTTCTATGAACGTCCTTACTCTACCAACAGCGATATATTGCTGTTTCTCTTTCTTCTGACAAATATACTTATGTAAGTTGCTTAGGATACAAGCTGCTGCTAAATGTATTTGTAATTAGTCAATTTATAGTCGAAACACTAAAGGAGCTAAAAAAGCAGTACTTAAAAGGAGCGGTTAAAAACCCCAGGCTGGGACTGATGGGACTTAAGTCCTGGTGGGCGTTTGCTGTTCAACAAATTTCCATAATTCATTAGCATTTTAAATGTGGAACTCTATTTATTTTATATTATTGGAATTGTAATGCCCGTCTACGTTTGGCTCGCAGGAGAAAGCGTTTGGTTCGGCTGGAGACACGGTGGTAGTGGAGGAACTTCTAGAGGGAGAGGAAGTTTCGGTAAGTAAAACTTTTTTATAATTTTTTGGGGGTTTAACGTAGATAGGGGGGTGGGGGGGGGGGGGGTGGGATAGTATAGTTTTAAGTATGGAGCAAAAGGTATCATATGAAATCAGTTCTGACAACTGCTAACCAGTTGTGCGAGGCTATCGCAGCCTAAAACACAATGGGGACAGCAGGCATTGGTGCATTAAACTCTATTTTTTTTATTTTTAGGTTTGGATCTAAAATAAGGAACACGTACAGAAAATATTTTTCTGTTCAATACACGTTGCCTGTCCACCCCATGTACTTCTTAACATTCCATCAACCTCTTAAAAACTAATCGACTGTGGTGCCCTCCCCCTCAGTGTTTGTGCTTCAGCGACGGCTCCAGCGTGGCCCCCATGCCGCCGGCACAGGACCACAAGAGGCTCCAAGATGGCGACTTGGGCCCCAACACCGGGGGCATGGGGGCCTACTGCCCCACACCACAGGTACTGTGTCCAGGCTAGGGGTGCAAATGTGTAAATCGCGAAACGCGGATTAGGAGCATTAATAGTTACAAAAAAAGTTTATCGGAAATTGTTTTTATTTTTTGTTATTTTTCCGACATCTTGTATTTGATTATTTATTCAATTGATATTCATGTCGGTGAAGTTTTGATATGGGCTGAATAATGAAATAGTTCAACGTAATATCGGCTACTACAGTAAGTAATGTTATTAAAGGTCCCATGACATGCTATTTTATGGATGCTTTAATATAGGTATTGGTGGGCCAGTTTTCAAAGACGTTCCCGAAATTCAGCCGTGGTGCAGAGTTACAGCCACTCCGAGCCAGTCGCACATTGAGATTCCCCCAAATGGCCTGTTTTTGGTGTCTGTAGCTTTAATGCAAATGAGGAGGAGCGAGGCGGGTCAAGGAGGAGGGTGGAGGTGTGGCCCTGAGCAGCTTGCAGCCACGGTGCCATGCGCTCTGTTTACAGTGGATGTATCGCAATGGCGAGGCGCACACAGCCTTTGGCCGTGTTCTGTAAATATTCTAGAACAAACGGGAGTCCTGGAGCTCTGTATCTAAATAATATCATATTATACATGGATATCTATATCATATACTATATATTATCACGACCAAAAGCTGTGTGAGCTGATATTATGAATCCACCGCGTTGGGTTCTCTGTCGTTCCTGGTTCTTCCATGTCTACATCAATCTGAAGTAGACTGAACCGCGACATGGAGGACAAAGGGATTGTTGCCGGGCAGCGTTTAGGCACCTCCGCCTCCTGCAGTGGCAAGGCGGCGGTCCCTCGGCAGCGGTGCTATGCGCCATAACGCCAAGAGCAGAATGGTTATCCAAATAGCAAGGAAGTGTACAAGAGGTGTGGCCCTGAGCAGCTTGCAGCCACGGTACCATGCGCTCTGTTTACAGTGGATGTATCGCAATGGTGAGGCACACAGCCTTTTGCCGTGTTCTGTAAATATTCTAGAACAGGGGTTTTCAAATTGGGTGAATGTGAGCCTCCCCCCATCCGCCTGACCTAACCCACACACGCCTCTTCAGTAAATGCCATCTTTTGTGTGTTCCAGGCATTGATGATTTTCAATAAATAATCAAATGTAATGTCATTCATTTTATTTCCACAACCTTTTTAAAAGTGCATTCATAAACGATTCTTTGCATCAGCAAATCATTTCCAACTTCATGCAGGCCTAATTGAGGCTACTTTTAAAAATGAACTGAACATCAGTAGGCCTATCCACAAGTCAACACAACATGCTTAACATGTGTAATCGGCGCCAAAGCTACAACCGACAACACCCGACGGCTGAAATCGGTGCTGTGTGTCTGGGCTTTAAGTGCACATTTGAAGGAGATGCACATCGTCTCGAAAATAATCGACACAATGGACAGCTCTCTGAACAATGAACGACAACGGCATGTTATCAGATCGAACAGATTCACATATTTTCATGAAATTTGTTAACGATTTCCGCCACGTACAATCTCAAATTTAACCAACAAACAAAATACGCCAAATTCACATAATTTGCGCTACGAGCGGCATCAACCCTATGGCCCAACCAATTCATGGATTCAAGACAACACAACGTTGACTTTCGATTGAATCGTCCATATCAGTGGGAACAAGTGAGGCCTCGCTTTTGATGCGCAGAGGTGTTCGATGCGGGGCTGCAGTGCAGAGAAATATACGCAAGTCGTCCTCCACCTGCAGCCTTGACCTCTATTTGTTTTTAATCACGGTCAGTGGTGAAAACCCACACTCACACAAGTACGTGGAGGTAAAGGGGATTAAGACTTCCATAGCCCTAGTGGAGATCTGGGGGAACTCGCTCTCCACAGACAACCAGAAACACATTCAAGATCATTTTCCCGACGTTTTTTGGTGGGTCCTGTCTCCTCCCCTAATGTTGACTCCTATTGACTTGGGACAAGGAATGCATTTTAAAACTAATACACGCACGCACAATTACCGATAGAGCTGCATACAAATGCGTTTTTCTTCTTTGTGCATGTCGTGTGTCGCGCCTCCCCTTTGGCTCTTTGGCGCCCCCCAGGGGAGGCGCGCCTCACCTATTGAAAACCGCTGTTCTAGAAGAAATGGGAGTCCTGGAGCTCTATATCTAAATAACATCATACAATGCATAGATATCTATATCATATACTAGATATTATCACGGCCAAAAGCTGTGTGCACTTCCAGATGACATTATGAATCACAAACGACTGTCGGGTTCTCCGACATCTCTGGTTCTTCTACTTCCACATCAATCTGAAGTAGACTGAACCGCGTGGCGCGCTGCCTGATGCCTGCTGCCGGGCGGAGGTGCTTCGCGGCGGTGGTGGCTCGCGGCAACCGGCGGCATGTTGCAGTTCATGTACTTCAGCGAGTCAAAGCCAAAGTTCCTTTCCCCCAATTCCTTCTCAACAATGGCTGAGATAACCCCCACTACAGTCTCGTTGTGGAAATACAAGAGACGTCGAAGAACTGACAGCAAACACTTGCGTTACAGTGTGTGTAATCACACAAATGTGGCACTCGCACGGTCGTCTCATTGTCGGACCAAATTCTCTGGGCGGGCCAGGCAGAGAAAGGGGAGGAGCTTAGATGCCTTATGACGACATATGGGGCTACATTCCAAATCAGCGCGCTTGAGCCTCCGTTTTCCTTAAAGGCGAGCAGAACACCTAGTGCTCGTTTTACACCGAACCCAAGTTTTAGCCACTGGGGGACCATAGTCAGGCTAGGGGAACTCGTATTTATGTTAGAAAACCTCATTAAGTGAGATTTTCATGCCATTGGACCTTTTTAATATATTGCACCTGTTGAACAGTGGCCAGTATCTCTGGAGCCAGTTTGACATGACAACATTGTGCATCTGCGTCATTATTTATTTTCTTTTTACCTTTCTTTTTACCTTTTCTCCAAATTAATTATAAAATGGGTTATTAACGGTAGTTACAGTATGATAATCTATTAAATCAAATGGTGGTCATTCTTTGTGGAGTCCATTGACATGAGGTTAAGCATCTGCATTAAATTTTATAATTATATCTAGGCTACCTTTTTTGCCAAATTCATTATAATATGGGCCATCACAGTTAATTATTATAATACATCTATGGCAGTGTTTCCGCTAGAAAAAAATGGTGCCGTTCATGTGAACTGGAAGTTTTCATTTTTAACGTTGTTTTTTTTAAAAATTCTTTCGATATTTGGCAACTGTAAAGCGTGCCACCGCTGACTTAAAGTCAAATGTATCGAGAGTGTCTCTGCTGCTTGCAATGCGCATAAGCCTCGTGACTCTTCCTTCCCCAAGGCGGCTTTGCTGAGCAGTCTTTATTAGAGCTTAGATTGGCCCCAGAAAATCAAGCCAGCACTGGCCTGAGCCCGGCCTGGCCCGACACGTTAACTGTAATTATGAGCCCGAGCCTGGTTTCAATTTTTTTTTTAATACATGTGTAACTTTGTACACATTTGTTACTTAGGCCTAATCTGCTAAATATATGTGTAAAGAGTAGTGTGAAGAGTAGTGTATAGAGAATGTGCTTACATACTGCCGGAATGTATGGTCCTACAGCTGTACAAAGGCGGAGCAGGCAGCCATCCAGAGGCTGATTAAAACAGCGGGAAGGATCATTGGAGTAGAGCTGCCCGACATCTTGTCCATCTCCTCCTCCCGTTGCCTGCAGCGCTCTAAACGCATCCTCACAGACCCTTCTCATCCTGCCCATCATCTGTTCCTGTTACTCCCGTCAGGGAAAAGGTTCAGATCAAAAAAGGCACGCACCTCCAGGATGGCAAAGAGCTTCTATCCCTGTGCAATAAGGCTCCTCAACAGCTTGACCACCCCACTCCCCACCCCCTTCATCTCCCCCCGCCCCCGGCCCAGCCCTCCCTGCCCCCCATGGACTGCACTCTAAGACTTGATGCTCCTCATTATGGAGATATATTGCTTTTATTATTTTTTTTATTATTATTTTATGTATGATATTTATGAATCTATTTATTGTTATTTATTATTATTTAGCTGTGTAAGTCTGGTTGCCTCTACTGTCTCGTTGTCTTTATGGCAATGACAAATAAAGTACTTTGAACTTTGAATGTAAGGAATAATGCATAGAACGCCGGTCATTAC
Organism: Melanogrammus aeglefinus; assembly: GCA_900291075.1. NCBI lineage: Eukaryota > Metazoa > Chordata > Actinopteri > Gadiformes > Gadidae > Melanogrammus > Melanogrammus aeglefinus. The sequence continues at coordinate 67,848 of OLKM01001534.1, forward strand.
GGGAAAATAAGCACCGACAGGGCGAACAGGACACTGACACGCAGCGGAGGTGTCTTGCTTCGCCCTGAAGGGGCTTATTTTCGATAATGACGTTCTATACATTATCCTGCTTATTACAAGGCTACTTGCTTAAACGAAAAAAATAACTTCACATGGTCTATCTTTCTACAATTCATTCGTTACCAGCATTCGTAGTGTTGATCAGCAGTGAAATAGTCCGCCAAAGACGTTGACGTCGCTTAGCAACCGATCCAAAGTTGCCAAGTCCGCTTATAATACGCGACTTTGTGCTTCTATTTACAAGAAGTCGCTAGGAAAAATGTGGAGTCGCGGGTTGCGGTTTTTTGGGCTTATTTTTAGAAACTACGCGACTCGGTGCTTCACATTTTTGTAGGCTGGTGAACAGTAGCCATATTAATGAGGTTAGAATGTAATCCCTTGGGGATCAATAAAGTATCTATCTATCAAATCAGTTCTCATTTGCGCGTTACTGCGCACGCAAACTCGCTCGTGCATGATACCTAACGTGACGTGGGAAAATCGCAACAACAAACAAAGTCAAGCTGGCTGGCATAGCATGCAAGTTACGGAGTTTGTTTTAGCGATAGTGGTTCATAGTGAGAATTGGCGTAATGCCCACAAAGTGGTCGAAGTATGGAAAAAAGATACAATCCTGACTGGGAGAGGGAGAGAGCTCAAGGATTGGATTCGTCCCGTTACAGGGGATAACAGTAAGGCTCTTTGCAGGTTCTGTAAGGCAGAAATTTGAGCACACCATGCGACGTTAAGCAGCATGCTAGCACAGAAAAGCATAGAATAAATGCTAAACCATTCTCATCATCAAGATTACCGGATATTGGATTCTCAGTAGTAAAACTATCAATCAAAAGCCAAGTGACAGAGCTTCGGCTCGCAACCTATGTGGGATGTCGCATGTCGCATGTCTATACGCTGTATTGATTGCTTGGGGAAAATAATTGGCACAGATTGTGACATGGACATGAGCATTCACCGAACAAAATGTGCAGCACTAATTAAAAATGTTGTTGCCCCGTGCATGTTCAACGACCTACTGAAAGATATCGGGGAGTCTCGCTACTCTCTCATCATAGATGAAAGCACTGACATCAGTAGTGTTAAGCAGCTGTGTGCTGTCATCAGGTACTTCAGCACCTCTCTGAAGAACATTGTTTCCACCTATTTAGGTTTAATAGATTTGCAGGGAGAAAATGCTGTTGCCATAGCTTCCATTCTGACTACATTCCTAGAAAGCGTGGGAATAGATTTCATGCGGTGTGTGGGCCTAGGAACAGACGGCTGCAGTGTAATGGTCAGGAATAATAACTCCGTCTACACACACCTCCATGCAAAAAATGAGAAGCTTCAACTAGTTAAGTGTGTCTGTCACTCAATCCAGCTCTGCGCAAGCAACGCTGTCAAAACACTGCCCAGAAATCTGGAGTTCCTGATTTCTCAGTCGCACAGGTGGTTTTCTCACAGTGCGCAGTAGACTCCGAGAGTTTGCCAGACTATACGAAACCATTAACCCCGGAGAAACACCATTGAAACTTGCACAGCTCTCTGGCACAAGGTGGCTTTCCATCTACGACTGTTGTGTGCGATTGTTGGGTCAGTGGGAAGAGCTAAAGTTGCATTTTCAATTATGCAAGGACGCGAAACGCTGCTACGAAGCCGAGCTCCTGTACCAGATGTACTGCGACCCTATCAATAAGCTGTATTTGCAGTTCCTCATGCCTATCTTGCAGGAGTTCTCAAGAGTAAACAAACTTTTCCAGCTGGAGATCAGAAACGCCTTCAAAATGCTCGACTGCTTGCAGACTTTTTTTCGTTCCTTGGTGTCAAAAATCCTCACTCCCAACGCCATCCCGCCGTCCGATTTACGTCTGATTGATAATTTGGATGACACACGCAATCATATGCCCCTGTGAGTGGTGAACTTTGGGGTGCAGTTCACCATCGCCCTTGGAGAGGCCAATGTTGATAGTGCTTTAGAGATGGGAATGCTTATTTGTCTCGCGAGAGTTGGCAACACTGCCGATGACGCTGGGGTTGACAAGTGACCGGACTACTACCCATGCAACTGAACGGAGCGTTCCACGGCATTGAGAAAGGCCTATAATATTTCTGTTTCCGGCATAGATTTCTCCTCAGATTAGGCCAATGATTGATAAAAAACAACACAAATGCTCGATCAAAGGCCTGGCCCGACCCGACTCAAGGATAGTGGTTGGAAATATCGGCGGGTCGGGTCAATCAAAACCCTCATTGTTTAACAAGAATTGTCTAAACAAATGACCACTGTAGCATATTTAAACACAATTCGAAGTGTGCTGAGAATTATTTACATTGCTCATTCTGACCGGAGACATTTAGAATTTACGGTTCTCCTTGTTTTTTTCCGGTCAATGACCGGTAATTACCGGACAAGGAAACTCTGATCTATGGTTCATCTTTCTTCTTGCTCTCTGCTGTGTACCAGGTCAGCCAGGAGCTGCTGGAACAGATCAAGGTGAAGGTGCTGCAGAAGACCATCGACGGCATGAAGGCGGAGGGCGCTCCGTACATAGGTAGGTGCTGAACCGCAACACAGCAGAGTTCTAGACCCGACACAGATTTGGTTTACCTGTTTTGTTTCAGCGCCAGTAAACCCGCTGCGCCGGGAATCAAACACTATTTTAAAAGTGTTCTGGGAATGAGGTGGGAGTTTTATTAGCCACATTTATTATTTATTTGCCATCAACTTTTTGATACTTTTTTAGTCTCTAAAAAGCCTAAAAACCATTATGAGCAATGTATATGAAAATGTTTGATCTTGTGTCTTCTTCTTCGTTGGTTTATCTTGTGTCTTCTTCTTCTTTGTTGGTGGTTCTTGTGTCCTCGTCTTCTTCTTCTTCGCTGGTGGATCTTGTGTGGTCTTCTTCTTCGTTGGTTGATCTTGTGTCACCTTTTTCTTCTTCGCTGGTTGATCTTGTGTCGCCTTCTTTGGTTTTCCTGCTGCCTTTTGATTGACAGGCGTGCTCTATGCTGGCATCATGCTCACCAAGGACGGCCTGAGGGTGCTGGAGTTCAACTGCCGCTTTGGAGACCCGGAATGTCAGGTGTGTGTGTGTGTGTGTGTGTGTGTGTGTGTGTGTGTGTGTGTGGTGTGTGTGGTGTGTGTGTGTGTGTGTGTGTGTGTGTGTGACAGTGACAGTGACAGTGACAGTGTACGTTAGGGATGGGCCGTTAGTCGATTCTATCGACTATCGATGATGGATGGTTTCCATCGTCTCAAGTTGCGGATAAAAAGGCGTTCATTTTTTTCAGAAAAAACAGCGCTGTGCTGTGTGTGGTGTTGTGGTCAATTTTACAGCTTAAAAAGCCCCGCAATTTGTAATTGAAGTTAACGGGTACAGGTGGAAACACACTCTGTAGCGCTGACCTGACGTATTCCCTCACTGCTACGAGAGGGGAGGGGCTCGAAACCTACCGGTCTGCTCGCACGGTGAAATGACATCACATTCCGCTGCATCTCACCCTGAAATACTGATGGGCGCTCATCTATGCGTGTGTGTATGTCTGTGTGTATGTGTTTATATATGTATTTTTCTGTGTGTGTGTGTGTGTGTGTTAAGACAATGGTGGCGCTGTTGCGTCTGTGTCTAAGCCGCGTTAACATGGACAATTCTGATCCGATTAGATTTCTAAACGGAATAGATCTATTCCTATCATGCAATCCGAATGTACTGTATAGGCTCTATGGCACCGGTCGGCAATAGGCGGCCCACGGGCCAGATGCGGCCCGCAAGCAAAATTATCTGGCCCCCGAGATCTTTTGAACCAGAGAAAAAAAAACAGCATTTTTTAAAAATCGGACCGCCAGTTTCAAAAATGCTCTTTATTTTGAAATGTAATTTTCCAGAACAGAAGAATTTCAATCAATCTAAATGCTATTTTCATCTGGATACGAGTGAAGAAGCACGCGAGGTGCAGCGTGAACGCACAACATGCAAAAACAACTGAAGTGGACAGCGCTGGTTCTGAAATTCAAAACACAAGTTGTCATTCAAACAACGGACACTGTGAAAAGTAAAACACGTGCGTGTTATTTAGGCCTTTATATAACTGTGGTGGCACCAAAAATTTAACTAATAACACTGTCAAATCGGAGCAAATCCGAGCAAAAAAGAACGAAGCAAAAAAGCTGAATCCACTCGACCATGGACTGGAGTGCTCGGCCCCTGAAACGACAGAGCAGACGTGCTTTTACTGTATGCCTGAATTATGCCTAGCCTACAACGAGATTCATTTAAAAAATACAGTTCAGATTTTAGACACTGGTTACCTAGTGTGAAAAGTGGCATCTCTATTTTCTGGATATCTGGTGAAATAGACGTCACTTTAATCCTCAGGCAGTTCTCGAGATTTTGGTGAGTCAGTCTATTCCTCTCGTGTGTTTTTATTGCATTCATAGCTGAGAATGACGACTTGCACACGTAGGTGGAAGGGAACATGGTCAGAATGTAAAGTGCGACTTTCTTGAGGTTGCTGTATTCCTCGGAGCAAAGTAGGCCCACCCAAAAGGCATTCACAGTCTCCGCACTTCTGAGCGCATCTCGCACAACTAAGGTGGTTTGGAAGTCAATAATTTCCATTTCCAGCACAGCCTGATCCAAAGAGGGGATAATTGATTTTGCCAGGGAGGAGAAGTTGTCGGCTGGTTTTACTGCAGGGTCACGTATAAAGTCAATGATATCTTTTGGGATGGAGTAGTCATCAAACCGAGAAGTGAAGTTGGCTCGTAGCCTCTTGATGAAGTCAATCATCAGCTCTGTCACTTCTCCCGCTGTCTTCTTCAGTGTGCTAAAATGTAGGAGCCTGCCGGTAGCGTCTGCTACCGGCTGCTTCAAGCATCTCAAGCTTCCTCGTGAATGACTCCAGTTTTTCAACCATGTCCACGATGGTTTTATCTCTCCCCTGTAGCTGAAGGTTTAGCAGGTTTAGGTGGCCGAATATGTCAGACAAAAACGCTACATTGGACATGAACTTTTCATCTTCCAGCAGGAAAAGATGGTCAGCTGCTGCCTTGCTTTTGCTTATTCGAAGGAACGCTTTGATCTCATTAAGTAGCACACAGAAGCGATCCAGCGCTTTCCCCTTGCTTAACCAGCGCACATCATTATGAAGCAGCAAGTCATCGTGTTCGGCATCTGCTGACTCAGCCACAAGTTGTCGGAAAAGCATATGCTGGGTGCTTGATGTACCTCTGACAAAATTAATGATTTTCATCACTTTGTCCATAACATTCTTCAGCCACTCAGCCAGGCACAGAGGACACTTTGGTGAATCAAGCAGTGCAGCCCGTGCATTTGGGGGGCGAGTTCTTTCAGCCTGCTCACCAGACCTTTGTGCTTTCCCACCATAGCAGGAGCCCCGTCTGTCACGATTAGATTAACCCTCTCAAATGATAATGAATGCAACTGAAACAACTCTTCCAGTTTTGCAAATATAATATCTCCGGTGGTGTGCACTTCTAATGGAATTAGAGACAGCAGCTCTTCCTTGAAATCCTTCCCATCAAAGTATCTCACATAAACGCACAACTGGGCTACATCTGTGTTGTCAGTGCTCTCATCAATGGCTAAGGAAAAGAAGTTTGCGTGATTGACACCAGCGATAATTGCACCCTGCACCGCATCAGACAGCGCTTCTATGCGGCGGGCAGCGGTCCTGGCAGAGAGCGACATCTGTTTCACTGACTTGATCACACCATCCATCGACTTGTTGGTATCAAGTTCCTCCAAAACTGTAACCATCATCTCTTTGAAGACCTCAGCGTCGGTGAATGGCTTGTTGTGCTTTGCAAGCACCCAGGATGCTTTTAGGGATGCACTCGTTACCTTCTGTTGGGATGTGAGACCTCGCACCAGGATCCCGCTGCTGTGTGCCTAAGCACCTTTCAAGGGCTTCGATTTTGTGCTTTTGTGCCTCTGTCTTCGGAGGGAACGCAACCTTGAAATTAGCATGCTTTGTTTCGTGGTGCCGTCTAATATTGTATTCTTTGCATGCAGAGACACCCTCGTTACAAATCAGGAATGTGCGCTTTGCATTGATACAACTAGGGAGGATGAAGGCATAGTTATCTGTCCACTCATCATTAAATATCCTGTAGTCGCTGCTAACTTTTCTCTTTTTTGATAGTGCCATTTTTTGACGGCAAACGCGTGCGAATGTTTTTGTGTGGGAATGTTTTTTGAACACACAGGCATATAATTAATAGCGCCCCCAATGGTCAGTCGACAAATTTAACCTACATCAGCCTGCTTATTGAATGACTCTGCTCATTTCAAGAGCGCCTATCATTTTTATGATATTAATTAATTAAATTAGCCATTGTTTTGGTTGTGGCCCGCCATGTAATGGCTTGGAAAATATCTGGCCTGAAGCCAAAGTTAATTGCCGACCCCTGCTATATGGCATTTACAAATGTGGTAAGCGTATGTCTCGTGCACAACCGTTATGTTGGTCTTGATTTATACTATGTAAGGGATACATTATATTATACATTATTCCGCTTATTACACAGCTCCTTGCCAAAACGAAACAATATCTTCACACGGTGTGTCTTTTTACAATTACCATTCGTAGTGTTCATCAGCAGAGTAATTGTCCGCCAAAGACGTTGACGTCGCTTAGCAACCGGACACGCTGGGGTTGATAAGTTACCGGGGACATAGAATTCTATTGCGATCAGAGAATTGTATTCTGATTGAGGCGTATATATGCTAATTTTTTATTCTGATTGGGCTGTTCTTCTAATCGGATCAGAAGTGTCCATAAACGGGCCCATGTGGCCGAGCTATTGTGTGTGTGTGTGTGTGTGTGTGCATGAACGTCCTCACGCTCAATTCTGTGACGCACCGAAATGTGTGACCCCAGGGGGCGCTGTTGCACATTTTCTGCAACATGCACGAGTTTGAAGCGTAGACGGGCATGAAGTCCTTCACGGGCGGAAACATGCACGAGCTTAAAGCGTATCATCATCGATCACTCTGAATGGGTATATTCGTTTTGTGACACCGGGCAATACTTCCTTTCTTGATAGCGTCTTTTACTGACTGTAGCATTTTATGGGGAAAGAAGCAACGGTGATGGACCGTACTAAACGCCCTATCCATACTATGGGTCTGTGGAATTCTAATGAATGCCAAGCACATACGGTGTGCTTAATAAATTATTTATTTATGTTTTTGTTATAATGCCCACGTTATAATTTTTTTTTTACTGCCGTTTATGAAATAAATATGAACTAATGCCACAATTATTCATGTCCGCGATCATCACAGAGTTTACAAGTAGCGCAGGTCGCAATCAACGATGGGTCACAACCAATCTATAGGACCGTCGAATTCTGCGACCCCACTGTACATGCGGGAAAAGTAGTCAAACCCCAACCAAATGTTTTCAGGTCATTTGTCGTCCTCATATCTGTATGTTTAAGCAATTATACATGTCTGATCATCACAGGCTCCACAAGCAGCAGGTCGCAATACACGATGGGTCTAAATGTATTTATTTCTATTTATACATTTTTATGTGGACATAAGGCACCGACATTAGTATAGGCATTCACACAGATTTCCATATGCACAGACACACATAACTTTATTCGCAGAATAACAAACGCACAAGGAATCTTGTGCTTTTGTCCCTCTGAAATTAAGGTCTTGAATCTGAGGACGACAGTGTGTGTGTGTTATTGTCCATTGGTCCAATATATTTATATATCATCTCTAAATCCTTTTTTGTCGTTTCCCACATAAAAAAACTGTAAAGTCCTTGTTTTGTATTGTATTTATTTGTATTCCTACATTTTACAAAAGAAGGAAAGAAATCCAAGGAGCCGTTCCTCTTTCGTCCCCCAGGTCCTAATGCCCCTGCTGAAGGGTGACCTGTACGAGGTGCTGCTCCACACGCTGGACGGCACACTCGCCTCCCACGCCCCCCTGTGGCACCAGGAAAGCTCTGCGGTCACCGTGGTGATGGCCAGCGCTGGCTACCCGGGCACGTACGAGAAGGGTGTCCAGATCACAGGTACTTGATAGCTTTAAGCAGTGTTCATTGTCATGGGAATGTTAGTTTCTGAAAGTAGCCATGCGCAGTTGGATGACCATAAGGCATTGGGGACAGGTTGTGGATGTTTAGAATTTGTAAACTAATTTGTTGGCTGACTTTAATTTAATTTAATTTTCAGAATGGTCATGATTCCTGCGTTTGTCATTCGTGATTTTAATAGTTTCATTTCAATATTTTAAAAGCCAATATTTGTAAAATAGACAAAATTGTAAATTTGTTAAATGACCTGGATCCTTTTAAGTTAATTATTTCTTTATAAAGTAATTCACAATATAAGAATAAATATAAAATGGAACAAATTGCCTGTGTGTGTGTCCGTCCGTCCGTCCGTCCTCCCCAGGGCTGTCCCAGGTGGAGGCGATGGACGTGCAGATTTTTCATGCCGGCACCGCCCTCAAGGCCGGGGGCGTGACCTCCAGCGGGGGGCGTGTCCTCACCGTCACAGCCATGCGGCCATCCCTGGAGACAGCGCTGCAGGCGGCCAATCAGGGCGTGGCGGCAGTGGTCTTCCCCGGTGCGGTTTACCGTCGTGATATCGGACACCACGCCATCGCGTACCTCGGACAACGCAGGTGTGTGTGACCGCAGAAATCGGAAACAAGGGAGCAGAAGTCCGCAACATGAAACGTTTCTAAGCTAGCAGGCATTTTTTAGGACGCCTTTAGGATTCACACTGTCTTTAAAGAGTCGATATTTTACTACCAGGTGCCGTTACAAGGCCATTTTGGAAATCTGTGTTTTCCTGCGTTTTAGTGACATCACAAGTGGGTGTGTCCATGTCCACCTAGATGTACGAAGGACAGCGTACGTCTAGGTGGATGCACCCACGGCTTGTAATGACTGATCACACTCAAACCTGGTCGCATAATAGGGGCCCTATAAAAAGATGTGACTAGTAATAGTTTGGCTTCTAGTTTAGTTTAAACCTTCATTGTTTTTACTGGTCTGTCTGTGTCCCTCAATCAGGTTTTCTTCTATCTATTTTTTGAACTGTCTAAAACGTTGTTAATAAACACCTTCACTAACATCCATGTTGTCCTGTTTGTCTTAACAATACCTAAATGGTTGATTGAATATATATGAATTCAACTTAAAGTTGCATTCTTGCTGTGTTAGAATACAATAGACAGACTTTAGAGAGATTTGAAATGCTGATCGGTCATTTCTCTCTAATAGATGATGACGAATAAGGAGAGAAATAGCCCTCTATGTTGTCTTCCTCTGTTCCTCTCTGATGGCAAAGTCACTTATAAGGAGAAAAAAATGATATGAGGACTGACCTATAAGGAGGGAGTGATTTGATATCTGTTGGGAGAGAGCTGTGATGTATTGACAGGACTGAACAATAAGAAAAGGGATGGTGAAACGAGCTCCCTGCCGATGTTAGGACTGCAGAGTCACTCGCCAGCTTCCGCAAGAGACTCAAGACTCACTTACGAGTTCACCTTGACTCTGCATAGCTTCCCTCCTTAACCCCCACCACCCCTTCTCCTCCCTTAGTCTCCTAAAAACACCCCTCTTACGCACTTGCTGTATTTCGGCACATCCTGGCACTTAATGTATGCACTTATTGTATGTTTGTATGTCCTGGCACCAAAAATAGTACTAGGCATTGTGTAGTGTTTTACCCAAGCTATCTTTTTTGTACACAGGGAATGGATTAACCAGGCGATTGTTAGTGCTTGTCACTTGTTTCTAGGAATATCCTTACTGTACCTGCAGCGATATATTGTTGTTTCTCTTTCTTCTGACAAGTGTACTTATTTTAAGTTATTTTAAATTTTTCTCTTTGGATAAAAACTTATTTTTAATACCCTACATTTAAATTACGTTATTTATATGTCCTGTGTTTCTCTACCTGACAGGGGGCTGACCTACAAGGACAGTGGCGTGGACATTGCTGCTGGGAACAAACTGGTGGACATGATAAAACCTCTGGCCAAAGCCACCGCCCGCACTGGTAACCCCATTACCTTGACACACTTCTTAAGCTTGTAGGGTCACTGCCTAATCCTGGTTAATTCTCGGCGTAAGCCTGGTTAGGCCTCGGTGTATGTCTGGTTATGCTTGGATAAGCCATGGCTTGAGCCTTGCTAAGATTAGTCTGAAGCCTTGCTAAGCCTTGTTAAGGCTAAGATGAAGCATTGTAAAGCCTAGGCTGAAGCCATGTTGAACCTAGGCTTGTCCACTATTAGAATTATAATTAAACAGACAATGTTGCAACATTGTTCGTTTTGTAAACTGGAAGAATCCCAGTCTATCTTGCTACTATATACTAGCAGGCCAGTTGGACAAGTTACTTGCGTGTGTGCCAAGCAGCCTGCAGCTAGCTAACACAAACACACACAGCACGTGCAAACACACACATTCATAGCTTACACATACAGATATGAGGACGATAAATGACCTGAAAACATTTGGTTAGGGTTTGACTCCTTTCCCCCGCATTTACAGTGCTAGGGGTCGCAGAATTCGACGGGCCGCTGTCATTGATTGTGACCCATCGTTGATTGCGACCTGCGCTACTTGTAAACTCTGTGATGATCGCGGACATGAATAATTGTGGCATTAGTTCATATTTATTTCATAAACGGCAGTAAAAAAAATGATAACGGTGGGCTAGGGCTGGGCGATATACCGGTTTTAAAATTATACCCGTATATTGAAAGCGATATGTAGTTGAGACGATATCGCCATACCGGTATATTATATATTATTTTGATGTTGCCTTGCGAGTGCTATTTTATAAAGCCGACCGCTGCTCTCTGAGTCTACAAACCATGTTCAGCTGCTCAATCCCGCCCTTACACGTAGCGTTCTCCCACCCACGGACGTTACGCATCACAACAAACTTTGAACTGCTAGCACTGCTTTTAAGAGTAATTTGTGGTGAAAGCTAAAAGATTGGTCTTATCCTAACCCTTCCGCGCGTGCGGAAACTCTAGTGCTAATAACGGATCTAAGTGGAGATGTTAATTTGTGTTAAAGTATGTATTTCAAATTTATGTCCAAATATTGAAAAAACACTGTACAAGAGACGCAACAATGTTTGATAACTTGAATTTTTTTATTAATTAAAAAAAAGAATGCATTTAAAAATATATATTTTGTGACTAGATATTGTGACTTGAAAAGGATGCATTACTTTTTAGAGAGCTGTTTCACGCTTTTATTGTCATTTCAATGCTTAGCATCCTAACGGACAACGGTCCTCTGCTCCGACCCCCTCTCTCCGGGGACCAGGGTGCAACGCTGAGCTGGGCGGATTCGCAGGCGTTTTTGACTTGAAGGCGGCCGGCTTCGTGGACCCGATTCTGGTGTCCGGCACGGACGGCGTGGGCACGAAGCTGAAGGTGCACTGCCAATTTGTTTTTTAACTCCCATTCACTTTGCACTAAGCCGATGAAAATTCCCCAGATATGTCCCTTTTTAAAGTAGTGTTTCCCAACTGGTAGGTAGCAGTGTGTGTGGTCCAAAAATATTATGTGTATTAAAAATATCTATATATATATATTAATAATATATATAGATATATATGATATTTTACTTCTATTTTTTATTGCTAGAGTAATGAGCGTTGAATGCAGGCATGACATTATTGGTTCATCTATGTTTAAAAAAGGTAATGATGACATCGTTTGTTTGTGTTTATAAGCCCGTTTTTTGGCCCGTTATTTGCTCGGTTTAAATTGAACAAAATTTGTCGACCTAATCATGACCATGGGAAAACCTAGGTCCAAATGCCAGACCAGAACCCCTGCTTTAAAGCAAGGGTAGGCCATTCTTTTAGCAGCATTTTTTTTTACGTATTTGTCAAAATTATCTTTACACAAAAAAGCAATCAATATATCAAATGCTAAAAGAAACGGCTGGACTGGCGCATGGCCCATATTCCGGCATTGCTATGCCATGACCGAAATGTTCCAGAACATTGCTACATGTGTGACTACTACAAACCGTCATTTAGCATTCATTCACTGGGAACGATGAATGAATGCTAGAGGTGGGCTCTCCGTTCTTCCCATCCTCCCCCAGCGGGAGGAGGAGAGAGGAAGATACAGAGGAAGCGGGAGGAACGCAGAGGGAGGAATGGAGGAACACAGAGGGGAGGAGAGGGGGAGGAACGCAGAGGGAGGAATGGAGGAACACAGAGAGGGAGGAGAGGGGGAGGAACGCAGAGGGAGGAATGGAGGAACACAGAGAGGGAGGAGAGAGGGAGGAACACGGAGGGAGGAATGGAGGAACACAGAGAGGGAGGAATGCAGAGGGAGGAATGGAGGAACAGGCCGGGAGAGGGAGTAACAGAGGGAGGAACAGAGAGAGAGGAAAGAACAGAGAGGGGGAGGGAGGAAGAGGGAGGGAGCACTTTCATTTGAACATGTATGTGTTACTATGACGACTAAGCGAAGCTTCCTGTCTCCCGGGGGTCAGGTCGCCCAGGCGTGCGGGAAGCACGACACCCTGGGCCAGGACCTGGTGGCCATGTGCGTGAACGACATCCTTGCCCAGGGGGCGGAGCCTTTGTTCTTCCTCGACTACTTCTCCTGCGGAAGCCTGGACGTGGGTGTGGCCTCGTCCGTCATCGGGGGTGTGGCCACCGCCTGTCGATTGGCCGGGTGTGCTCTGCTGGGTGAGCGGACCAATTCGCGACTGGCGTTCGTTACCTTTTTTAATTGGGTTTGGTTTCTAACGCTAGAATTGGATTGCTCATGGGCCGAATGTGGATCATTGGATTGAAATTGTTGGAGTCGAACCGCAGAGTAACAATATGAATTCTCTGTGCGGGCGTTTTATGTATCCATTTTGCTGTATGTTTTATTTTTCATCATTTAATAATAAACTCCTATTCTCTATCTCTCTCCTGTGTGTGCGTGTGTGTCTCTCCAGGGGGTGAGACGGCAGAGATGCCGGGCGCCTACGCCCCCGGCGAGTACGACTTGGCTGGGTTCTGCGTTGGCGCTGCCGAGCGTGCTTTGCTGCTGCCCCGCCTGGCTGACATCGCCGCCGGCGACGTCCTCCTGGGTGTGGCCTCCTCCGGCGTCCATAGCAACGGCTTCAGCCTGGTGCGCCGGGTGATGGGCCGTGCCGCGCTGGGCTACGGGGCATCAGCACCCTTCGGAGAGCCGGGGCGAACCCTCGGTGAGGAGGAGGAACGCCAAGGGGACAGAGGAGAGGGTTTTGAAGGAAAAGTTCAGTTTTTAAGACAAGGGTAGGGTGTTTGAGGGGAGAGGTGTTGAGGGGTGAGGGTTTGAGGGGAGAGGGTTTTGAGGCGAGCAGTATTTGAGAGAAGGGTTCTATTGAAGAATGTGTGTGCTGGGGCGACTTTATCCAAGACGGCAGCTCCGGTCAGAGACAGACGCATACACAGGGAACAATTTTGTTTATATATCTTGAATAGGCGAATTACATGAATAATCAAATGAATGAAGGAAGGAATGAATAAATGTATGAATGGTTCATTAGTTCAGTGTTTTAGGGATGAGAGTCTTTAGAGGAGATTTTCTGAGTGGATAGGAGAGTATTTGAGATGATGGTATTTTAGAGGAGACGGTTTGAGAGAGGAGTCGAGAATATTTGAGAGTAACATACTCATCACATCTTAGTCAGGATTGGTTGGGGATCATCTCTCCTTGTCCGTTACTAGTGCATGCGATGCAAGACTTCTCAAAGCTGTAGAAGAATGCAAGCGAAAGGAATGGATGTTTCTTAAGGGTTGTTTAGTTCAAAATAAATCCCCTCTTTTTCTCGTAACAACTCTACAATCTTTCCGTAAAACATATTTTTAAAGGAGTAGCTTCAGAAAAAGCTTGTCCTAAACAACTTTATTCATGAAAATACAACGACGCGTTCTTCTGTTTTATTTGGCTGTTTTCCAGGCGAGGTTTTGCTCACGCCCACAAAGATATACAGCCGCCTGCTCCTGCCGATCCTGCGCAGTGGAGCGGTGAAGGCCTACGCCCACATCACAGGGGGTGGGCTCTTGGAGAATATCCCCCGCGTTCTGCCCAATGAGCTGGCAGTGGATCTAGGCAAGAGCCCCGCCTCTCCCCTCACACTGTCAATCAAGCACTTGTTCAATTTTTTTGAATTTTCGTAATTTAAACTATTCTCATAAAGTAATACAAATTACGAATATTTCTGTGTGCACATCAATCACTCTGATTGAATTTATTATTTTCAATCATGTGTGTGCGTTTTCATATGTTTCTAACTTGGTGTTGGTATTGGTTCTGTTTTCTTGATCTCGATCAATCACTGTGTGTGTGTGTGTGTGTGTGTGTGTGTGTGTGTGTGTGTGTGTGTGTGTGTGTGTGTGTGGTGTGTGTGTGTGTGTGTGTGTGTGTGTGTGTGTGTGTGTGTGTGTGTGTGTGTGTGTGTGTTCTGCAGACGCGTCCCGCTGGTCAATCCCCCCCGTGTTCTCCTGGCTCCAGGAGGCCGGTGACATCAGCGACGAGGAGATGGCCCGCACCTTCAACTGTGGCCTGGGCGCCGTGCTGGTGGTGGCAACCGCCGACGCCCAGGGGGTCCTGCTTCAGCTGCAAGCCCAGGAGGAGGCCTGGGTCGTGGGGTCGCTGGCCCACAAGCAGCCCGGTGAGAAGGAGATGCTGTTTCCTTTGTAGAACACAAACACATAAAGGCTTTTGCAGTATTTGTGAGGGGAGGAGAGAATTTGAGAGAAGCCAAACACTCAGAACTTTTTGATCTTTTTTGTATTCCTGTTACGGTTAAGAAACACTGCATGCTGCCGTCTAACTTGAACTTGAACCCTGCATCAACTGCTTAAGGCCCACACGGATCATGACGCCATCTTGTTTTTAGGGACAGAGCCTGTGGTAGTGCGTAACCTGAAGCAAAGCCTCTGCGCCGCAGGCCCCTCGGTTGACGCTGCGGCAGTCCAGGGCGGAGGTTGCCCCCACAACGGTGGAGGCGATGCCGCCGGCAAACCGCGCAAAAGGACGAGGGTAGCCGTCCTTATCTCTGGCACGGGTGAGTTTTCTCCTAGGGGCATGAGGCGGTGCGTCCTTCGCAACTTGTGACCTCAATGGTTAGGCTACGTTTTACCGACTGAGCTAAAAAAGGTTAGCTTCGTAGCTAACATTTTTTTAAAGGGGCTGTTACGCATTCAAGGAAGTTGAGGCAAGGTAGCAGCATCCTCGATGCCAAACCACCAAAACTTTTAAAGAATTGCCTAATATTTTATGTTTATTATATATTAATTTTTTTTTTTGTCATCGAATGATTATAGTGTTCATTATGGAATGAACGCAGCTTCGCTTCCTGTTCCATGCTGCATTGGCCCTTGAACAAAGATGGCCACACTATTTTGTCCAGGTACGAATCTGCAGGCGCTGATCGAGCAGGCCAAGCTGCCCTCCAGCTCGGCCGAGATCGTGCTAGTCATCTCCAACAGGCCCGGCGTGCTGGGGCTGAAGAAGGCGACGCTCGCCAGCATTCAAGCTAGGGTACAAACACACGCACGCACTAACGCATTTACACACCCTGTGAGCGATCCTCGATTTAACAGTTACACATCAATGAGGTACTGTTGCGTGTGGCCATGAGTATTCTATTTAATGGTTTGGAGGCCGTAACAGCTACAAATCCAACATGCGCTTCAAATCCAACATGCGCTACAAATCCAACATGCGCTACAAATCCAACATTAACAACTGTTACAACAATAAAATCTCAACCACTTTGATATATGTAATCGTTGTTCTTAACTGGGGTATAAGTGGACGATACCATTCCCCTATTATCACCCAAAGGATAATTATAAATAACGTCAGTACGTTATTGATAGAAATGTTAACCGATTGCGACGCTGTGTGATTAGTAGAGAACGTGTGGACAAGTGCGATGGATGAAAAAGTGTTAAATTCAGCCATATTGTCCAGCCGCAGCTGAAGTGGCAGGATTTAAATGCATGGTTAAAGGGGAATGTCACCGGTGTATTGACATTGGGTCCTATATGTAGTCGAATAATAAAATAAATTTCTAATTTGGTGCTGTCTTGACCGAGAACAGGCAGAAAGTGATTTGTTGGCGCTTGTGGATTGAAGACGACAACTCCCACAATATACCACGATGCACAGCTTCGCACGTCACTTCTGCTGATCTAGATCTCCGCCTATCGGAGACCTCGCAGTTCCATCTACCATGCTGATTCCGCAAGACAGCTTGAAAATCAAGTCACACAACATTTCTAGTGAAGAGTATTAGTTGGTGAACTCATTACTCCTCGTTTTGTATTTCTTTCGTAATGGTGAACTTTTGCATGGTGCCGCGATGTTCAAGCAGGACAAGGAAAGGACAAGCAGTACGTTTTTATCTCCTACCTAGAGATTTGGAGCGTTCCAAACAGTGGCTACGGGCTTTCAATCATCCAAATTTTGGAGAAGACAGCCATGGAAGCAGTTAAACAAAAGGTTTGCAGTCTCCATTTCAAGCCGGAAGTCTTCGAATTCAATGTCCTGGGAATGGAGAGAGCCGCTCTTTTAAACACCGCAATTCCGTCAATATTTACCTTTCCATATGACGACGAACCACCTGGGATGTCTGCAACTAGCAGCGCTAAACGCATTTGCCCGTAGGTGAGACTCACTCGACTATATTACTGATAATGATAACACACACACACACACACATTCTAATGGAATTATAAAACTACGGTAATTTGTGGAATTTAACATTGAAAATAAACCTTGTTTGATTTATAGTCACCAGGACTCAATTCCAGTGCCAGTAGCCTTGAAGTTGGTAAAACCGACGAAAGCTACTAGCCTGAGTAAAACCTCACCCCCAAAATCGGAGGAACAGCTGTCTCAGAGTTAAAATGAAATCAAAATACTTCATACAAAACATAATAAGCTTGGATACCAAACTGTGTAAAAATAGACATGAAAAATTCCAAAAAAGAAAACAAGCAGTGACTAAATAAAGTTAGGAACACAAATAAACAGTTAAAATGAAGTATAAAATAAAATGGGGGGGGGGGGGGGGGGGGGTTCAGTCTTGGGCCAGGGTTGATAGAGAATTGAAATAAGTTATAAAAGAATCCCATTTTTTTGTAAATTTATTAGCGCAGCCTTTCACTGTTAATTTTATTTTTTCAAATTTTAAAAAGAACATAACGCCTTTGAGCCAGATTTGAATTGATGGGGGATTAGGGGATTTCCACGTAAGTAAAATACGACTTCTTGCCAGAAGGGAAGTGTAGGCTCATGTTTCTGATTGTAAGGCTGTTATATGGGGTTGTTGAGATGGGGTTCCAAATATTGCAATAAAGGGGTCTGTTTTAATTTTCTGCTCCTAGAACCTTTGTCATGATCATAAAAGTCATTCCAGAATCTGTATAGTCTGGGACTATAAAAAAACATATGACTTAAGTTACAAGAGGAGGCGTGGCATCAGTCACACTGGTCAACAACATTTGGATACATTTCAGATAGTCTAGATTTGCTGAAATGGACTCTATGTAAAACTTTAAACTGTATAAGCTGCAGCCTGGCACAAGGAGAAGATGAGCGTATACAGGGTTCAAAATTAGCGGTCGCCAGTCGCCAGTGGCGACTAACTTTGAACCTTTGGCGAGTGAAGGAAGCCGGCTAACCGGCCACTCTGGGGAGTGAAAAAAAATAGTATCCGGTCAAACTACTTTGATGTTCCTCCCGCCCCGGCTGTGACGCTTGGGTTGTGCGCCGATGTCGTGCAGATCTTCAAGCTCACAACATGCGGTAAAGCAAGGATTTGTGAGCTTGTAGATCTGCGATCCGCCATTTTCTCTGTTAGTCCCGCCCCGTATCCAGGGAGACCGAGACGCGATTTGTGTTCAGCTCCGACAAGCGGTAAAGGAGAGGAGAAACAACAGAAAAGAGGCCATAAGGCCAGCGGCCGTAACTGTTCCCCGGTCGAAAAATGTGGAGGCACAATCCCCGAGAACGGAAAAAAACAACCGACTAATCACCGTAACGACGTAGCGACCACCGCCGAGACTGCTGTGAGTTACGCTAGAAAGTTCAACCAGAGATGGTTCACGACAGAATCAGGCCAACGAAGAGAAGTAAGGTGAAGTAAAGTTGATTAGTTGATTTATCTGCTTTAACAATACAAGTTTATACATTAAATGTTAATATTTTTAAGCAAAGAAAGTATGTTTTATTAATAAACCTTATTAGGAAAAAAAAGGCAAATTTGACTCATTCCCCTATTCCACACAATAATATGCTAATATTGCTATATGTGTTAAAAATGCTTATGAGTGTATTATAACAGTTAAACACATTTAAAAATATACAATATACACGATGAAAAAATATACAAACACAGCTCTACATAATTTTTGGCCAGTAAAAAATCTTTCTGGCCAGTAGATTTTTAAAGCTCAGTAGCCAGTTGGCAAGTGAGCAAAAAAGTTAAGTTTGAACCCTGAGCGTATACTATGCACAGCCTTATCCCACCATTGATCTGTCAAATTTACCCCATGCTCATGCTCATCATTTTTGCTTTTGACAGCGGAATTGTTTTCAAGAGCCTTGAGTTTGTCATGAATCTTAGATATTGGTGATTTCTGCTGGGGTTTTTAGGTCAGAAGGTCTTCCCATGGTTGGATAATGGAGAGGGAGGGATAACATGAAAAAACAGAGGCGGCACAATGCCTAATTCTTCAGACTATCAAGTCTGAAAAAATAGCAAAAGTACCGTCTTTATAAAGGTCTCTGAAAACTTTAATGCCTCGATTTTGCCATAACATGTAGGAGATATTCCCAACAGATGGAGGGAATAGCTGATTGTTCACGATGGGCATCCGAGTGGATGCAGAGGAAAACTTAAAATGGTGCCTAAATTGGAACCAAATATTCAGTGTAGATGGCACAATAGGATTCTTAGTGAAACTAGAAGGGTGAATGGGCAATGAAGATGTGAGTAAACACAGTAGTGCAGAGGAGAAACACGGCTGGGTCTCAAGCCAGTAAGTTAATTTATGTACAGTGGGGCAAAAAAGTATTTAGTCAGCCACCAATTGTGCAAGTTCTCCCACTTAAAAAGATGAGAGAGGCTTGTAATTTTCATCATAGGTATACCTAAGCTATGAGAGACAAAATGAAGAAAAAAATCTAGAAAATCACATTGTCTGATTTTTTTAAGAATTTATTTGCAAATTATGGTGGAAAATAAGTATTTGATCAATAACAAAAGGTCATCTCAATACTTTGTTACATGCCCTTTGTTGGCAATGACAGAGGTCAAACGTTTTCTGTAAGTCTTTACAAGGTTTTCACACACTGCTGCTGGTATTTTGGCCCATTCCTCCATGCAGATCTCTAGAGCAGTGATGTTTTTGGGCCTTCGTTGGGCAACACAGACTTTCAACTCCCTCCAAAGATTTTCTATGGGGTTGAGATCTGGAGACTGGCTAGGCCACTCCAGGACCTTGAAATGCTTCTTACGAAGCCACTCCTTCGTTGCCCGGGCGGTGTGTTTGGAGTCATTGTCATGCTGACAGACCCAGCCACGTTTCATCTTCCGTGCCCTTGCTGATGGAAGGAGGTTTTCACTCAAAATCTCACGATACATGGCCCCATTCATTCTTTCCTTTACACGGATCAGTCGTCCTGGTCCCTTTGCAGAAAAACAGCCCCAAAGCATGATGTTTCCACCCCCATGCTTCACAGTAGGTATGGTGTTCTTTGGATGCAACTCAGCATTCTTTGTCCTCCAAACACGACGAGTTGGAGTTTTTACCAAAAAAGTTCTATTTTGGTTTCATCTGACCATATATGACATTTCTCCAATCCTGTTCTGGATCTGCCAAATGCTCTCTAGCAAACTTCAAACGGGCCCGGACATGCACCGGCTTTTGCAGGGGGACACGTCTGGTACTGCAGGATTTGAGTCCCTGGCGGCATAGTGTGTTAGTGATGGTAGCCTTTGTTACTTTGGTCCCAGCTCTCTGGAGGTCATTCACTAGGTTCCCCTGTGTTGGTTTCTTGGGGATTTTTGTTCACCATTTCTTGTGATACATTTTGACCCCACAGGGTGAGATCTTGCGTGGAGCCCCAGATCAAGGGAGATTATCCGGTGGTCTTGTATTGTCTTCCATTTCCTAATAATTGGCTCCCACAATTTGATTTCTTCAACACCAAGCTGCTTACCTATTGCAGATTCAGACTTCCCAGCCTGGTGCAGGTCTAAAATTGTGTTTCTGGTGTCCTTTGACAGCTCTTTGGTCTTGGCCATAGTGGAGTTTGGAGTGTGACTGTTTGAGGTTGTGGACAGGTGTCTTTTATACTGATAAGGAGTTCAAACAGGTGCCATTAATACAGGTAACGAGTGGAGGACAGAGGAGCCTCTGAAAGAAGAAGTTACAGGTCTGTGACAGCCAGAAATCTTGCTGGTAGGGTTAGGGTTAGGTAGGTGACAAAATACTTATTTTCCACCATAATTTGCAAATTCTTAAAAAATCAGACAATGTGATTTTCTGGATTTTTTTTTTTTGCATTTTGTCTCATAGCTGAGGTTTACCTATGATGAAAATTACAGGCCTCTCGTCTTTTTAAGTGGGAGAACTTGCACAATTGTTGGCTGACTAAATACTTTTTTGCCCCACTGTAGTTCCTTTTTGAATTTGGCGCCACGTTACTTTTCCCAGGGATAGATTTGACAGTGATACTACCTTCTCAGGTAGTATGTTCCTTCACAAGCTCTCATTCCACACCGTACGAGACAGACGCTGGTAGCGTGAAGCTGTCTCTGCAATCAGACCTTGCTTCCGCAGGGATTTTGAAAGCCAGTCCTTACGACAAAATGCCAGCGGTTCGAACGCGATAACAAACGGCCGTCACTGTTTACCGGTCTATGGTCATGGTTCCCTTTCAAAATGTCGATAGAAGGGGCTTTAAAGAGGTGGTCAAAACACTCGATCCCAGGTACGCATTACATGCCCGCACAGATTTCAGCCAAATGGAGATGCCAAAACTATATGGCAAGGTCCGCAAGCAAGTGGAGAAACAAATCCATTCTATTAAACATGAGTGTTTTTCAGAGATGGCAGTAACTTGGGAAAATATTGTAATTTTTTTAATGCAGTTTTGCAGTATTTTACCCCTTCAGAGGCATTTTTTATCAAAATTAGAAGATAAAATAAACAAACCGTGATATAATAGCATTACCGTCTATGCCTCAAATCATACCGTGATATACTTAGTCCATACCATACAGCTCTAATTTGAAGGAACTATCTTGTGTTAAATTCGAGGTAAGTCAAGCTTTTTCGAGCAAGAACAGCTATTTGTTTGCTTGATTCAACTAACATTACACCGATTTACTGAGGAGTTTGCAGGTCTGCATAGAACCCAACTCCAGCTCTCTACTCTTCTCTTCTGGGACACCTCCAGCAGTGCCTTTTTAGATACTCCCTGTACTGTATATATATTATAATTCATTTAGTTTTACCCTGTTTATTTGTTATATTATATTTGTCTACCCATGACACAATTCTTTCATTTGTGAATAAAAAATAATGTACCTCCAGCTCTGTTCAACATTATAAACTTGGAAGACGGTAACTGATATGCAACTAACTTA
The DNA here is from genome assembly GCA_900291075.1 of Melanogrammus aeglefinus. NCBI lineage: Eukaryota > Metazoa > Chordata > Actinopteri > Gadiformes > Gadidae > Melanogrammus > Melanogrammus aeglefinus. The sequence goes on from OLKM01001534.1 coordinate 89,571, forward strand.
TAGTGCAATTTAGACTCATAATACTTTATAAAAAATTATGTATGAGCGTTATTCTGCTATTGTTTTCATCTAAAGCAACAGTAGCTTAGTACCACTTGTGAAATGTTGGTCGTCCAATAATATTATTTCTAGAATATACACTTGGAGCAACACTACTAAGGACTACAACAACGTGAATTTGAACTATTTATTTCAAGAAATATAAACAAATATATGTAAACAATGAAACTTATAGTTCCTCCTGAGCATCGTCAGCTTCTTGGTGCCCGCAGTACTGGCCATCTGGAGCTGGATATTTTAGTCGGATGGTCTGCACGACGCAAGTAGGTAAAACAACACGACAGCCTCTGCCCAAGCTCTCGCCTTGCAGGACCCATTCCAGAAAGTGTCGGTAGGCTGTTCGGCGATTTTGTCTCGACAAAACCTTGAGCACACAGTTAGCGATAGATGGTCTTTATGCAGTTAATATGCCACGATAGTAAGAGAAAAAAAAATGAAATCGCTCACTTTACAGTCAGACGTCCGTTCGTCCCTGCAGGCTTTGGCTGACGATTCCAGTTCACCTTTGGGATTCAGAGATTTCGTCCAGAAGAAATCGACATCTTTGAAATTCTTTGTAGCAGACGGACTCTACCTCTGTCCATAGGTGCACAGTGAGAGCACAGGCACCACCAATCCGCCCCAGCTCGAGCCATTCCGGGCTCCTCGTCCGCAACAGGCAGGAACTGCCTCGGCTGTAGCAGCCGCAGAAGCCGCATCCTGTTCCTCTAACCCTACGTTCACACCAAACGTGAAATTTGTCCTGTTCGCGTTGTCGCCGAAGTTTTGTCGCGCCACACATCATAATCTGTCGCTGTGCAAGTTTTGTCTAATTTGTCGCGCCACAACTTGACGCCAGGTCCTCCATTTCACAACCATGTCCGACATAACGAGCATTTCATGTCTTTACCTTTTGTGGAAGAGGGAGAGACGTCGGAAAGCCCGTCGTTTATGGGTTCATGATATCCTTCGGAGCCGTACAGAGCTCGGCGAATTTCACCGTCTTCTGCAGGAGCTCCGTCTGGATGACGGCCGCTTCCATCGCAGTTTGAGCTTGAGCGGGAAGTGAACGCTACGTCACTCAAGGGAGTGAACGCTGATTGGCTGTAATCACGCGTCATCACGCGAAATTCGCGTCAAAGTTGAAAAATTTGAACTCGAGCGAATTGGTCGCGCCACAAATCCACGTGAACGCGCTCGCCAGAAGACGGTGAAAGTGTGGCGCGACAAATCAAAATTTGTCGCCAGTTTTCTCTCGCGAAAATTTCGCCCGATACGCGTCTCTACGTTCACTTTGTATGGGATCTTGTCGCCCCGTCGCGTTTGGTGTGAACACGGGGTAACAGCTTCAGCTGCTCGTCGCTATATTGCGGCTCGTAAAGGTAGCCACGAACATCTGATTCGAACATCAGATCTTCGAAATCCCCATCTTCTATATCAGATCCAGTACCTTCCGCCATTGTCGTTAATTCAGTTTTCTCCACAGCGTCCATTAGCTTAGCTTCAGACGCTGTGGATGTTAGTTTCTGCTGGTGAAGTCCCACCCACTGGCACTGATCTAACAGGTCTGTAGCGTCAGTGGGGTGCTTGTAGTAGAATCCTCCCCTCTTACACTTCATGCTTTAAATGATACAAGAATCGTGCGTCATTTAAAGCAGGAAGTATTAGAGATCGATCGGATCTCTCTGGTCTCAGGGGAAAAAAAGGGAATGATGCACAACCATTTAAAAATATGAGTGGGTTTCTAACGAAGTTTTCCTTTTTAAGAGTCAATTGTCAATTATTTCGTTTTGTTTATTTTTTTATTGTTGGTGTCTTATACTTTTATTTTGTTGTAGGGCTACTGCAATATTTCAGTGATGGTTCAGTATTTTGCTTACCCTAAGCCTGTTTTGTGTGTTAGGGGTAACCCTGAATATTATAACAAAGTAATAAATACATTTAAAAATTTTATTATGGAACTGACCACTTTTGGGCTAATATAAAAAAACTGAAAGAAATTTAACTGAACCTGGTTTGAAAAAAAGAAGTTACATAATTTTACACTTTACTCCCACTTCCTCAAGATTTGCCCCTCCTTCCTTCTTTCATGAGGTCATGATCGCACAAACACTATAGAGAACAGGTAGAGAACAGGCTGGTTTTCAATGCAACAAAAATCTTCAGGACTGTCTTCTGGTCTCATCCAGTTTTCTTATGTAACCAAATTTTTAGATGCAGTCAGGTTTCATTCTCATTTTACTAGGTCAGCCGATGATGGCCAGATGATATTACCAAGTCCAAAATCAACAGTTATTTATCGTGCCATCAATCATTGGAATAAATGCCCACTGAATGTACGGAAATTTAATGGCAGTCACTTTCAAGCACCATTTGAGAATGCACTAAAATTGTGTGTAGGGAATGGACATACCTACTGTATGAATGCAATACCCATGAATGTAATAACTATCTGAATAATTTGTTGATGACTAGCTCGTCCCACTGACTCTCAGCTATTCCTTTTAAACAAACAATCGTTAATCCAGTTGGATTTTCTATCCTCTAGATGGCAGCGACACTAATCTTTAAAACGTTTGCTTGATTTTTCTTCCGTGGGTACCAGGTGGTGGACCACAAGCTGTACGGCAGCCGGGCAGAGTTCGACGCCACCATTGACCGCGTGCTGGAGGAGTTTCAGGTGGAGGCGGTGTGTCTGGCGGGCTTCATGAGGATCCTCACCGGGCCCTTTGTCAAGAAATGGAACGGTGCGCATTTTTGTTGATAAGCAATGCACCTAACCCTAACTGCTCCTGACGAGCTGGCTGACGCCTTGCGTGGTTCACTCTGCCATTGGTGTGTGAATGTGTTTGTGGACTGTAAGTCGCGTTAGAACTAAAGCATCTGCTAAGTGGCCTAAATGTAACATTTTGAAATGTTTGTCAACACAACTTGAGGGTAAATGCTTAATGTTAAATGCCCTGTGTGTTTCCCTACAGGCAAACTCCTGAACATCCACCCGTCACTGCTGCCCTCCTTCAAGGGCGTCAACGCCCAGAAGCAGGCCCTGCAGGCGGGGGCGCGGGTCAGCGGCTGCACGGTGCACTTTGTGGCCGTAAGTACCCACTGTCACTAGAGGAAAGGTGCAATGCCAAACACACCCATAAAAAAATGTTCCACCCTTATTTTTTTAACCTGTCAATATTTTAGAACGACAAAAAAACAGTATTTCTATAATGGCAAAACAGTGTGTCAGTGTGGTACCCCTAATGTTTTTTTGGCCTGACAATATTTCAAAGACGACCAAAAAATTAAAGTGTTGCGCCTTTCGTGTTTTAACCAGTCACCATTTCATAACCCTACGTTCCTGTTGTTCCGCCCTTTCCCCCAGGAGGAGGTGGACGCCGGCGCGATCATCGCACAGGAGGCGGTGCCGGTGGAGGCGTCGGACACAGAGGAGACCCTATCCGAGCGGATCCGCCAGGCGGAGCACAAGACCTTCCCCATCGCCATGGAGCTGGTGGCCAGCGGAGCCGTCTGCCTCGGCCCAGATGGACGCATCGTCTGGAACCACAGTGCGCGCAACTAGCCCCATTAAAACGGCAACAAAAAAAGCTCAATTTTGTAAAAAAAACAAAACATGTTTGCGTTTTTCCGTCAGCCCCCAACTCTGTTGTTGCTTCCGAATTGTGTCAAATAAGTGACGTATTTGTCTGTAAAAGAGACAATGAACTGTCGATATAAATGCTTTCACCATGACACTGGTAGTCATTGTTACAAAATCGCGTCATATTTTTCTTTAAAAAAACAGTGCGTTAATTCGTTAACAGGGTTGTTGCTTCCAAAACAAATGCATTTATTTAGGTCTGGGTTTATTGTGTATTACTTATCTACGTTAAGGAAATGAAGACTTCAATGTTTAAACCTGTGAGGAAATATAAAGTTGCCTTTTGTGGTTTGTCTGCAAAGTGAGGGGCCGTGTTGCTTCAAAAATCCTTAATGCTAAAATACTTTTTAGTTTTAGTGTTAAACTGCTTTATGAGATGTAATTGGTGGTATTCCACTGCTTGGGTGAATTGTTCAAATGTTACACAATTAAATGTTTTCAAATATGAACGAAGGTAGATGGAATTTAGTCAGTTCTCCCTTTTTATTGGGTCACAGTTGGTTTGATCTAGCCACACAATCGCATATTAGGCTACGTTTACACAATGACTGTCTGACAGAAGACGCAGAAGTGGCGTCGCGTCTTTTTATTCCGCGTTTAGACAAGCGTTTTCGGGGGAGGAAATCTGCGCGCATACGGTGACGCAAAAGTGTGTGGAATTTAATTGGGTAGGCCTATGCATGCCAGGCGGCTAGGTGGGGCTGTGATACACTCACACAAAACCGCCATGTCTGAGCGTATGCGTAGAATCTTACTTCTTCTCTTACCTACGCCGAGAAAACCAAAACATAATTACAGATCCTTCTCTGTTCAGTAATACTATCTGTACATATCCTGTACATTTCGTGGAAAGAGCTGTCAGAGCAGCTTGACGGTTCGACGCATGGAAATAGTCTGACATGTTTGTTTATTTCCTTGTACTGCCACATGTATGTGACGTAAACGCGTACGCGGTCTTGGCAGTGTAGACGGAAACGCTACGGTGGGGCGTATTCAACTTTTCCACTCTGGAGGGCGTATGTTTTCATGCCCCAAAAACGCTGTCACCGTCTAAACGAAAGGCACTTCCGATAAAATATTGTCGTTTTTACCAGCAAGCGTCCTCGTGTAAACGGGGCCTTAGATGGGTTTTTTTGTCGAGTGACAGAGTGAATGCTAATGGTCCGAGATCAGGGCTGAAGTCCTACTTATGTCGGAAGTTTTTTATCCATAATGTATATTACTTCTGGCCCTTTGCTTTCAGCAATCTAAAAGGTGTTAGTTTTTTGTTTCTATTTCAGAGTTTGATGTGGTTAAAGTCAGGATAAATTACATGATATTCAAGTGCTAGCAAGTTTGTACCCAACAAATTGCAGGCTGTTTATGACAAGACAATTAGATGAGTAGGTGAACAAAAGTCACATTGACGTAAATGCATTCTCATTTTATTTTAGCAGAATCAAGCAATATAGTTTGCAAAATGAACGTAAACAAATTTCAAATTGCAAACAGATAAAAAAAAGTAATCACTCCGACTTCAGTTTCAAAGACTTCAGGGCCGGTAGAATGCCGTCCAGACAGTCGACCTCTAGAAATAAGTTTAGAAAAATTAATTGGTTTAAGTTTCACGCTCAGGTGGGAATAACAAGTAACAAAATACAATGGCCAATGCTTTGTGCGGTCATGTGTAGTTTACCCAGAGTTAGCATCAGTTGCGTCGCCAGAGAGCGAAACGCGGGGAAGAATTCCTCATGCTCCTTCACCTTGACAATAATACTGCAGAAAGAATAGACGGTTTTACAATTAAAATTGCAGTTAGCATCAATGATGCTAAATTTAGCACCACCAACGTTAACTTCATTGTCCACAATGATAATATTAGCATCCACAATGCTAACAAGCAGACAGCCTGGTGCTGTCTAAAAGATGGGGGCCCAGATGGAGCTTTTTGAGTTTTTCGAGGGCATTCATATACCATATATCCCATACCTCTCCAGTCACACATGGTGTCCTCAAAGGTTCTGTACTTAGTCCCCTTCGGTTCAACCTATACATTCTTCCCCTTGGTCACACCATACGCCGCCACAGACTACAATTTCACTGCTACGCCGATGATACCCAGCTTTATTCTCCACAACAACCATCACTCCTGCCATTCTCCTAACCTTGCCCACCCCCTACCTTACAGACCTCAAACGTCACTCCCCAACTCAGATCATCTAACACCAACCTTCTGACCCCCCATCACAAGAACAAAGCACAGTACCGTAGGAGACGGTGCTTTCGCCGTTGCTGCCCCAACCCTCTTGAACTCCCTGCCCCGAAACATGCGCAACTCAGATTCAATAACCTCATTCAAAAGTAAACTCAAAACTCACCACTTCAAGAAAGCATATGACACCTAACCCCTCCCATAGCACACCTGACTCTATTCCAAACCTTATTTTTATTTAGATTTCTTGTTTTTCTTTGACTGACCTCAAAAAAAGCGCTATATAAACTCTAGCTATCATTATTATTAATGTTGTCAATATCCCTGGCTCTTGTGTCTAATTGGGGGTGCTCTTTTCTCTAATTGGATCATGGGCTTCAAACCCACAACCTTCTCTGCATGTCCAGACCTAGATCATGCCGTTTCTTTAGCGCAATCGATGCTATCTAAACCCTGATGACCTATTCGGCTTGTAAAGGTCAAATAGAGGTCATGTTTGAGAGTTCTGGGATTTCCTAACCTCGTAAGGTCGCCCTCTGCCAGAAGGTGGTGGAACTGCACCATGGGTGAGGACGCGATGGTGGCCACCTGGTTCACCACCTCACTGGGGAGGGCCTTGTTGTCTAGGTGATGAAACACAAACACCAACCACACAAATTTACATTATGTGACCACACCCACTTTTTTTCATTGTTGAATTGATTGCCTGCCAGAAAAGGATGCAATTATCTGGAATCACTGTGTCCTATAGAATCTGTCCAATATAAAATAGACTCATGAGCATGTTTGTGCTTACGTACACACACGTAAAGGCAGATACACACACAGACAGGTTTTCTTTCCATTCAAAGCCCTCTGGGTTGAGATGATTAAATAAATGTTAAGACGATACATGTGATTTCAAGCTGCAATCGTCCGACACGTTGTGGTTCAAGAGCCATTGTTCAAGAGCCTTTGCTCAACCCAGGAAAAACCTAAATGTAGTGAAAAAAAAATGAAAACTGAGCTAGTGAGGTCAATCTCAGATTTTTTTTAATTTATCTTTTTACACACCTAGTCCCAGAATGTCCCGTATGTGGGTCATGGCGTTAGCCGTCTCGGCCAGCCTGCGGTACAGGTCGTTCATGCGGGGGTACACGCCGCGCAGGGAGCCCACGTCGAACAGCTTCTGGAAGTGGCCCACCATGCACTGCAGGCTGTGGCGAGTGGGGCTGCTCAGATCCTGTGGCAGTAACAGCGAAGGTAATAGGCCACGCAGGGTTTTGAAAATGTGGTTTTTCAAAATAAATAAATGCATACAAAATGATACGACAAACCAGTCAGTGGTGCTTTCATTGAGACGAGGTCCAAACTAGCTCTCCAAAGGGCTCATTTGTACCAAATCAGCGTGTTGCGGGGAAACCAACTGCTGGGGTACTGTGTTCAAGCTGCGGCTGTGTTGGCGGAAATGGTGAAACCTAATACGTTTCTGGAAGAAACAGAGTCAATAGAGTGGCGAAGTCACACCCCTTCCGGTAGAGCCCATGGGACCTATGAGATCGAAAAATATGAGTGGGTTTCAATGGAGGGAAAATATCTGGTCCCAGTCTTTATATGCCCCGGATTACACATTTTGTTCGTGGATTTAAATGATAATTTTTCATGCAAATAAATCTAAACATTTTGCGAAGAAGTTTGATAATGTTAGCTTTTGTGTGAGGCTGTTTTGTGAACTACAGCTCGTCGCTGCTCTCGACACGAATGATATACAGTTGTGCTCAAAAAAATAGCAGTGCCTTTAGAAAAATGAGTAAATGTCAAAATTCTTCAAACAAATTGTACTTTCATGAACACAGATGCATTGGGGACACAGTACATTCTATTCCAAAGCAAAACAATTGGGCAAAGTCATCAAAACTTAAATAATAATGATATTTCATAGAAAGTCAGAAATGCCATGTTCAAAGAAATAGCAGCGTTGCCATCTTTCCTTGGAAGCTCAAAAATGTACAAACTAAGAAATTCTTGATAAGTGAACTTGGCTGAGTATCCTAAACTAATATTTTGTTGCAAAACCACGGTTTCTGATAACTGCTTCACATCTGTGGTGCATGGAGTCAACCAACTTCTGGCATCGTTCAACAGGTATTGCAGCCCAGGTTAATTGTACTGTATTCCACAATTCCTCTTTGTTTCTTGGTTTTGCCTCATGCACTGCACTTTTTAGGTCAGCCCACAAGTTTTCTATGGGATTAAGGTCCGGGGATTGTGCTGGCCACTCCATCAGTTGAATCCTGTTCATCTGGAACCATGCTTTTGCTCGCTTGCTGGTGTGTTTCGGGTCATTATCTTGTTGAAAGGTCCACCTCAAAGGCATTTCCTCTTCAGCATATGGCAGCATGACCTCTTCCAGTATCCTGATGTACTCGAACTGATCCATGATCCCTGGTATGCGGTAAATAGGACCAACACCGTAGTAGGAGAAACATCCCCATATCATGATGCTTGCACCACCATGCTTAATTGTCTTCACTGAGTACTGTGGCTTGAATTCGGTGTTTGCAGGGCGTCTGACATACTGTCTGTGACCCTTAGACCCAAAAAGAACAATCTTGCTTTCATCAGTCCACAAAATGTTATGCCATTTCTTCTCAGGCCAGTCAATGTGCTCTTTGGCAAATTCTAACCGCTTCTGCACATGTCTTTTTTTTAGCAATGGAACTTTGCGGGGGCTTCTTGCTGGTAGGTTGACTTCACAAAGACGTCTTCGGATTGTACCAGTACTCACAGTCAACTGAAGGTCTTCCTTGATCCTCTTGGAGCCGATCATTGGCTGAGTCTTTGCCAGTTTGGCTATTCTTCTATCCATTTGAGGAGTTGTCTTTCTTTTTCTTCCGCGTTTTTCTGTTTTTTGCTCCCATTTCAATGCATTGGAGATCATTTTAGCTGAACAGCCAATTACTTTCTGTACCTCTTTGTATGTTTTCCCCTCTTTTATCAATGTTTTGATTAAGAAACGCTCATCTTTTGAACAGTGTCTTGAACGACCCATTTTCCTTGTTTTTTCAGGACAAATGCACAGCCAGCATGCCAGTTGCCTTGCTCCTTAAATAAGGATCACCTGTTAACACCCTTTTTTCCCAGAATGCCCTCCCTAATTGACGCCCACCCTAATTGAACTCACCACTGCTATTTTTTTTACACACCCCTTTCAGTTAATCATTCAATTTCACAGAATCCGCAGTATGCATGGTTGGCCTGTTGGGTTTGTTGGTTTTCTATACCTTTATTTTCCCCCCCAGAAACTTATCTGGGGTGAAGAGGTTGAAATTTTAACAAAAACAGTGAATTTTCTTGCTGCTGTTGAGGAACTGCTATTATTTTGAGCACAACTGTACGTCACCACCCGCACTTGGAATTTCCGGTACAGACATGGCGATCTCTCTGCTCTACTTCACTGCTTTTTTCCAGGGGGATGATAAAAGCATCGAAAGAGGATGAAAGCCATTATAAGTCGGGGCGTGTGGAGAGTTTTAGTTATGCCAATGGGGAGATTGTTGGTCTTGTCCATGCCAGTCGCAGGTAGTGTGACGTCACATACGAGACGTGTAGTATTTCTCATTGTGTTTTCTCTGCAGCCTTTAACTGAAAAATTGCCCAATAAACGGTCAAACTTGACATGAAAAATTATCATTTAAATCCACAAACAACATATGTGTAATCAAGGGCATATAAAGACTGGGACCAGAAAATAATTACTTTCTCTCCATTGAAACCCATTCATATTTTTGGATCTCATAGGTCCCATAGGCTGTACCGAAAGGGGCGTGACTTTGCCACTCTATAGCTGCTTTCACACTTACACGTACAGCCCGCTATTAGCCCTCTATTCTCCCGAAGGGCCGTATATGTGAACGACATATCCTGACATTGGACATCCTGAAAAAGACTACCTTATATGTGAATGAGCAGTAGAATGTCGGCATTTCACACCATTTGCGTGATGGTGATGACGCTTAGGTCTGCATTTGCATGTTAAGTGGAACCCTCAACGATAATCAGCCTGTTGCCTTTTGTTTGTTGAATGGTTTAAAAATATTTGAATGTTGGCACTGGTTTTCAGAGTCATTCGTGGTGAACGCTAAATTATAGGTCCCATCTTAACACCCTAAAGGCCGATTCATACCTTCGGATCCGGTCGAAATTCGTCCATCCATACCAAACGTTGTCTCCGGGACTACCCTTTATACCTCCGTCCGGTTTCAGCGTTGTTATGGATGTGACGCAATACATCCTCTAGGGCAGGGACTGTGGTGTCACAAATTAACAGCATCGACAATCGCAAACATGGCATCTGTAGAGGAGATGATTTTGCATTGTGTCATCCGAAATCGCCAGAAAAAAAGTGTAGGCCTATGAAGCGTTGGCATGTGACCCCTTACCAACCCGCAGATTCTCTCCTCGAAATGTTGCGCCGCTTTTAAATCATTGCCCAAGCAGGTGAACAATAAAATAAAAATGTCAGGTACTGTATATAGTATAATATAAGTATAAAACGTTTAATATCTGATATATACAGTATATATTGTATTTTACTACTCTCTATTTTCACGACTTCACGACTCTATACTGCCGCCTTGATTTCCGTTGGTATTGCTACGTTTCTTCCGGAGCACTCCGGATTCGTAGGCTCAGGCGATTGGGCGAAGGAAGGCTGAACATAATATAGCCTGAAGCATGCTACGTCTCCTCCTCCTCATTCCTTGCATTCTCATCGATTCCTGGATGCCATTTAAACCTAATTGATCTAGCCCTCCTGCATTATCGCTAAAACACAATTATAATTAAATCTAAATTTGCACATAAAAATGGCGAATTAGAAAAATCAAACGACATTTCGGCCCTTGGCATGGCATGCTTGACCAAATTTGGCCCTTTAGAAAAACTAATTGGGGAACCCTGCACTACTGCTAGCGCTCCACGCTTGTCCACTCACTCGCTGACGTAGCTCACACACACACTGCCATTCCCGCCCCTTGCAAGCCCGCCCCCTAAACCCCCCATTGATTCTACTGATGTCTGAGCAACACCGATGTCCGCATATCGGGCATCAAGTGTGAATGACCCTCACGGTCGAACCTCCTGTTATACAAATGCGGAGAAAAGACGGAGGACGTGTGAAAACGGCTAATACTTGCTGTAGCTAGCGAGAAGCTGTTTCATAGGGTCGAAGGAAGGTGGTGTGTGTGTGCGTGGGCGTCTGTTACGTTTTCATCCTCCGTGGCCTTGTCGACCAGCAGTGTGTCCACAAGCAGCATCAGATCCTCCACCCTCACCGTCTCCATGGAAACACCGCCCCGCCCGTCGTCATGGCCGCCCGCTGGCAGCCAGGGCATCCGACGCTGGGAGAGCCTCATCAGGCCGACATGTAGCTCCTACACACACACACACACACATACAGATGCACACGCAGGCAGACACGCACGCACGCAGGCAGGCAGGCAGGCAGGCACACACACAGACAAAGGCAGACAGACCGACACACAAAGGCGCGCACACACATACACAAAGGCAGACAGATACAAACACAGACCGACACAACAAAGGCAGACAGTACACAACACAATACACAAAAGGCAGACAGATACAAACACAGGCAGACAAACAAACAAAGGCAGACAGATAGACAGACACAAAAAGGCAGACGCATAAAGGCAGGCACACACACAGAAAAACACAACCACACACACAAAAAGGCAGACGAACACACACACACAAACACATGATCAAACTCCAAATGAAGGGGAAACGCTCCAATAGGCCGACTCTGTTCAACACCCCGCCTTACCTCCAGCATGGCCAGCTGATTGGCCCAGGCCTCCAGGGTGGGGCGTAGCCAGCCAAACTCTTGAGGCTCCAATTGGTCGAGGCCCGCTCTTTGCCTCAGGAGCGCCACCGGGGCCCGGGCCCCCGTCAGAATGACCTCGAGCTCGATCAGCAACTGCAATTCAAAATATCTACATCAGGCACTGTGTGTGTGTGTATGTGTGTGTGTGTGTGTGTGTGTGTGCAAAATTTCTTCGTTCAATTGCTTTAATATCCTCGGAATAAAGGTCACGTTGCTCCGAAGTCAAAATGACCATCAAAGAGCATTCCAGTAAAACCAGTAAAATAACGTCATTCCCATTTGCAAAACACAAACTAAACAAAGAAAGAAAAGGAAAAAAAGGGTGTTGTTGCCGCATTTACCCTTCGGTACTGCCCACACAAAACCCCCTCCCGGGACACCTGGCCGGGTGGTGCTGCTGCATTGGAAGGGTTTCCAGTTGAAGCCCCACTGGTGGGCGGCCTGCAAAGGTCAGCAGGTCAGGACCGTGGGGGGAGGAGCTTAAGACGCCATGCAATGCTTTGCTGCCACCAACAGGTAAACACGCAGTACTACACTTTCCATCAGACTAGAAGATTATCGTAAAAGGTAAAGGTCAAACCAAAAATGACGCTAACTTTATTGGAACGTAGCAAAGGCGAGATTGATCGTCTAAGCAAGAATGCTGGAAAATGCTGATGATTGATTTAATCCGAATCAAATCAACGTTATGTTGTTACATAATATACCTCACACTGGAACAAACCAAAGATTGAGGATTGAAGTCATTGTGAAAAGGGTAAGTCATTATTAAATCAGAATTAACGTTTAATTTTGGATTCTTCGTAAATGTTATCATTTTCTCAAATGTACAAACTTCATCCTTTACAGAAGTCATCCGTTGGAAATCGAGAAGGTTTGAAAAGGAAAAGTGTTTTTCAATTTAACAATCAAAATAATAACAATATTTCAGGTATGACCTCATTTTAGATCATTTTTGATCACTTTAGTAGCCTTTTGTACTGTTAATCGTCTGCCTTTTACTTTATTGAATGCATTCATGCTCCAAAAACTTTTAAAGCGGTATGCATTTGTCAGGATTATCTTGATAAACAAAACGTACGACTAAAATTAAGCTTTTAAATGGATTTCGGAAGCAAATTGAACGTAAAGAAAACCCAACACCTAGCCTAGTCCGTTCCAAAGAAGATGAGTAAATGCCAACCCTGAAACGCTTGACAATCTTGTTTTTATTGAAAGAACATCATCTAACCGCGGTATAAATCTGTCTTCATTATCCAGTTAAACAAAATATATCAATAAAAATAACCTGGTCTCCAACTCCTTCTTGAGTCTCTGAACTTCTGCCTTCAGCTCTTCTCTCTGGACTTTAGTCTCCTCCAACTGGGCCTGAGAAGACTGCAGAGAGAAAGGGACAGAAGAATGAGGCAGAGAACGAGGGAATTAGAGCGAGAGCAAGGACAAGAGAGAAAGAAAGAAAAAAAGAACAAACAAATATATTTTCTACAAAACAATTTACAAATACTTGGACGTGGATTTGATTTGAAGCTTCACGGTTTCATTGGTTTGTGCAACAGTGAGGCAGTAAATGCCATGAAATGTGTACTTACTGTATTTTTTTGTTGTAGCAATATGTGGTTACATTATATAATGTAACGTCAATTTGATTCGGATAATTACTAAAAAATTGATTCAACATTGTGAACAATTTCGACCTTTGATATGTGCCAATAAAGTTACCAACATTTCCAGTTACCCTTAGCTCAGCCTTAAAGGAGGAAGTGACATCACCACCAGCGGACCACTTGGATCCCCTGATTCCTTCTGGACCACCGTTGAGGATTCTGAGGACGAAACAAACCCATTCAAAGAACATCTCGGCTGTGTTTGCATGGGATTTAAAGCAGCATTGGTCACTGATTCACCTAGCTCCTAGTTTAAAACAACTCGGAAGCATCTGTAGTCAATACTAAACGATTGTAATTAAAATGAGTATATTTTTTTGCTATATTTTACACACAGAGAAATAGATGGGATATATATATATATATATATATATATATATATATATATATATATATATATATATATATATATATATATTGTATATATAGACAAACAGACTGCCAGTACCTTTATTTGTTTACAATTATCAAACGCATCGATCCTCAAAAGCCCCTTCCACTGAGGCAGGCGAGCGATAGCATCACCCAGTTGACTGCCAAATAGGAGTATGGTCTGTGTGAGCCACTGCTATCACTTCAAGAGGGCGCTCTAACCTCAAATTAACTTGATCTGCGTGGTTTCTATTAACGTTAACACCCGAGCCATGGTGGTGCATTACGGATGTGAATTTGGTAAATATCGGATATGAATTACGTAAATATCGGATGTGAATTCTGTAAATATTGGATCTGAATTTGATAAATATCGGAGCTTAGCAGCGTCAAAGAGCTTCTAAAAGGAATATGAATTCACAAAACATGAGGCAGGATGCATGGTGGACACATGCATCATGTGTTATTTTATCTTCTATCCATGTCTTTTTCGTCTGACCTGGACATATCGTCCTGCACCTGGGCGATCTGGGTCTCGTAGAAGTCGATCACGTCCAGCACCCTGCGGAGGAAACACAGTGGGTAGAACCCAGAGGACACGCGGTCACATGACGAGGTCGCCGTCTGCACAGGAGAGGAGGAGCAGGTGAGACGGTGAGGGGAGCAGGTGAGGGGACGTGTTACTGTGGAGCAGATGAGAGGGTGAGAAGACATGTGACTATGAAGCAGGTGGGAGGGCTAGGGGACGTATCACTATGGAGCAGGTGAGAGAGTGAGGGGAAGTATCGTTATGGAGCAGGTGAGGGGAGCAGGTGAGAGGGTGAGGTGACACGTCACTACGGAGCCAGTGCGAGAGTTACGGGATGCCTCTCTCAAGGGACCCACAGCTGAGGCTTCAAACATCTGGGACCGAACCCACGGCCCGGCCGCTGCCCAGCTTACCGCTGGTCCGCGGGGGCGTCCTGCTGGGCCAGGGCGCGGGCGTGGATCCGCTGGAAGGCGTCCGTTTGCCGCGCCACCCGTCTCTCCTCCTCCCGCACCGCGAAGCACAGCTTCCTCTGGAGCTCGCCCCGCGCGGTGCTCTCATTGGTCAGCTGCAGCTGCAGGGCCACCGCCAGGCGCTGCGGGCGATCACAGATCATCACATTGGGTTGATTGTAGTCATGGTTACATGGTTACATGGGCTCTGAAAAGAAAAATCTGTTTGTGTCGGCGCTGACTTTAAGGGCTGCTGTGATAGGTTTTTAGCAGGCAGGCAGACAGACAGGCAGGCAGGCAGACAGGCAGACAGAGACAGACCCGATCCTGCATACTGAACCATTAATGAAAAGACTCCAAGGAACTTAAAGTGTAAATGAACTGACTCAAATTTGGACACGGCAACTTCTAAAAACACACAATAAATGAATGGTGGCCTGAGAGTGAAGCTGAACTCACACAGTTCTGCGTGCGGCGTGTTTAAAAGACTTTGGCAGAGCGGCCTCAGTTTATATTGAATGTCATGTGGAACTATATAGCAGAAGACGGTAACGCATTTCCGACACTGAACTTAGCTGACAGATGAGCAAATGGCCGAGTCCGTTATAAAGATCATCTTTCTAAAATAATATGTTAAGAGAGAAATATGAACTAGAAATTTAGCTAAATCATTCAAATGTACCGCTGAAAAGCAGTTGGTGCACCACACCCAAGCTGCGAAACGTGTTTTGAGTTCCGCGGGGCGCGGACATTTTGCTCTTGTGTGGTTCTAACCTGGGCCATCAGCTTGTCTTGCTGCAGTTGGTAGGCATGGTCACGCTGCTGGACCGCCTGGACCAGGCAGCGGTCCTCCAGATCCTGGACCTGACCCATGACCTCCTCCAGCAACCCCTCCATCTCAGTGGTGCACCGGGAGTGGAGGCCGGCCTGACCCATAAGCTGCTGCACTTCGTCTCTAGAAGAAAAAAGTCAACCCAGAAAAGCAATACATTTTTGCGATTACCATCACAAACACACACACACACACAAATCGTTTTTACACTGCCAAATATGGAGTCTTATACCCGCCGTTTTCCCGGCATGGTCTGTGCGTTTTCACTGACCGAGGCGATTAGACGGCACCGCGGTACCAGGGGTGGGACTTTGGTAGAGGTGTAGCAAAAAACTGCAAGCTGCTGACCATCATGGGAGAGAAGTTGATGCAGTCGTATTTAACGAGGACCTTCAGAAGTCACATAATTAGTGAAATGATGTCCACCTGTGTGCAATCCAAGTGTCACATTATCTGTCAGTACATATTCACACCTTTTTTGAAAGGCCCCAGAGGCTGCAACACCTAGGCAAGAGGCAGCACTAACCAAACACTGCCATGAAGACCAAGTAAGGGACTGTGTTGAGAAGCACATGTCAGGGTTAGGTTATAAAAAAAGATCCAAATATTTGATGCACCATCAAATCTATCACAACCAAATGGAAAGAACATGGCACAACAACAAACCTGCTGAGACGGCCGCCAACCAAAACTCACGGACCGGGCCAGGAGGGCATTAATCAGAGAGGCACCACAGAGACCTAAGGTAACCCTGGAAGAGCTGCAGAGTTCCACAGCAGAGACTGGAGTATTTGTACATAGGACGACAAGTACTGGTGGGCTTAGATATCAACAGAACTCCACTTGCAGCGCATGGGCCTGCCTCGAATTACGCATGAAGCGCATATAACAGAACATCAACAAAAATATATTATGTGTAAGACGGAAATGCACCTCTCCTGGAACCGTCACCTTATCGTGGTGGAGAGGTTTGCGTGTCCCTGTGAACCTGAGGGCTGTGTTGTCTGGAGCCTTGTGCTCCTGGCAGGGTCTCCCATGGTAGAGTGGTCTCAGGTGAGGGGCCAGATTAAGAATGGTTCACCAAGACTCCATGAATAAACGAGCAGAGGAGGAGAGACCCTGCCCGGAGGAAGCCCGGGGCCCCCGTCTGGAGCCAGCCCCAGACGGAGGGCCCGTTGGTGAGCGCCTGGTGGCCGGGTTTGCCACGGAGCCCGGCCGGGCACAGCCCGAAAAAGTTACGTGGCACCCCCCCCCCTCTTCGTCCTGTGGGCCCACCACCTGCAGGAGGACCCACTGGGGTCGGGTGCGCTGCCACATGGGTGGCGGTGAAAGGCAGGGGTCCCGACGGACCAGACCTGAGCGGCAGAAGCTGGCTCTGGGGACGTGGAACGTCACCTCACTGTGGGGAAAGGAACCGGAGCTTGTGAGGGAGGTGGAGCGCTACCAGTTAGATCTGGTGGGGCTTACCTCTACGCACAGTCTCAGCTCTGGTACTGTACTCCTGGATAGGTGTTGGACTCTATTCTTCTCTGGAGTTGCCAGAGGCATGAGGCGCCGGGCGGGTGTGGGGATACTCATAAATCCCCGGCTGAGCGCCGCGGTGTTGGAGTATATCCCCGGTAGACGAGAGTGTTGCCTCCCTACGCCTAAGGGTGGTGGGGGGGAAAACTCTGACTGTTGTTTGTGCGTATGCACCGAACAGCAGTTCAGAGTACTCGGCCTTCTTGGAGACCCTGAATGGAGTCCTGTATGGGGCTCCAGTAGGGGACTCCGTAGTTCTACTGGGAGACTTCAACGCCCATGTGGGCAAAGACTTCTGTGCCAGTCATGGATTGGCCATAACAAACACCATGTTCCAACATAAGGGTGCTCATAAGCGTACATGGTACCAGAGTACCCTAGGCCAAAGATCGATGATCGATTTTGTAATCGTGTCATCTGATCTGAGGCGGCATGTTTTGGACACTCGGGTGAAGAGAGGGGCTGAACTGTCAACCGACCACCATCTGGTGGTGAGTTGGATCAGGGAATGGGGGAAGATTCTGGACAGACCTGGTAAGCCCAAACGAGTAATGTGGGTGAATTGGGAATGTCTGGAGGAGGCCCCTGTCCTAGGGATCTTCAACTCACGCCTCCAGCGGAGCTTTTCTAGCATTCCTGTGGAGGTTGGGGGCATTGAGCCGGAGTGGGCGGTGGGCAAAGCCTCCATTGCTGAAGCTGCGGCGGTGAGTTGTGGCCTCAGGGTCTTAGGTTCCTCAAGGGGCGGTAACCCTCGGACACCGTGGTGGACACCGGTGATCAGGGAAGCCGTCCGACTGAAGAAGGAGGCCTTTCGGGATATGTTATCCCGGAGGACTCCTGACGCAGTTGCAGGGTACCGACAGGCTCGAAGGGCTGCAGCCGCTGCCGTGTCGGAGGCTAAGCAGCGGGTGTGGGAGAAGTTCGGAGAGGCCATGGAGAAGGACTTTCGGTCGGCACCAAAGTGTTTCTGGAAGACCATCCGGCACCTCAGGAGGGGGAAACGGGGAACCATCCAAGCTGTGTACAGTAAGGATGGGACTCTGTTGACCTCAACTGAGGAGGTAGTCGGACGTTGGAAGGAACACTTTGAGGAACTCCTGAATCCGACTAACACTCCCTCTATGATGGAGGCAGAGTTCGAGGTTGATGGTGGTTCATCGTCAATTTCCCTGATGGAGGTCACTGAGGTAGTTAAACATCTCCGCAGTGGCAAAGCCCCAGGGATTGATGAGATCCAGCCAGAAATGCTAAAAGCTCTGGGTGTTGAGGGGCTGTCATGGTTGACACGCCTATTCAACATTGCATGGGAGTCGGGTACAGTGCCAAAGGAGTGGCAAACTGGGGTGGTGGTCCCCCTGTTCAAAAAGGGGGACCAGAGAGTGTGCTCCAATTACCGGGGTATCACACTTCTCAGCCTCCCTGGTAAAGTCTACTCCAAGGTGCTGGAAAGGAGGGTTCGGCCGATCGTCGAACCTCAGATTGAAGAGGAACAATGCGGTTTTCACCCCGGACGTGGAACTACGGACCAGCTCTTCACTCTCGCAAGGATCCTTGAGGGGGCTTGGGAGTATGCCCATCCGGTCTACATGTGTTTTGTGGATCTGGAGAAGGCATATGACCGGGTCCCCCGGGAGAGATTGTGGGAGGTGCTGCGGGGGTATGGGGTAGGGGGGTCTCTCCTCAGGGCCATCCAATGCTTGTACTCCCAAAGCGAGAGCTGTGTCCGGGTTCTCCGCAGCCAGTCAGTCTCGTTCCCGGTGGGTGTTGGCCTCCGCCAGGGCTGCGCCTTGTCACCAATCCTGTTTGTGATATTCATGGACAGGATATCGAGGCGCAGTCGTGGTGGGGGGGGGTTGCAGTTCGGTGGTCTGTGGATCCCGTCACTGCTCTTTGCAGATGATGTGGTCCTGATGGCATCATCGGCCTGTGACCTTCAGCACTCACTGGATCGGATGGCGGCCGAGTGTGAGCGGCTGGGATGAGGATCAGCACCTCTAAATCTGAGGCCATGACTCTTAGCAGGAAACCGGTGGTTTGCCTACTCCGGGTAGGAAATGAGTCCTTAGCCCAAGTGAAGGCGTTGAAGTACCTTGGGGTCTTGTTCGCGAGTGAGGGGACGATGGAGCGTGAGATTGGCCGGAGAATCGGAGCAGCGGGAGCGGTATTGCGTTCGCTTCACCGCACCGTTGTGACGAAAAGAGAGCTGAGCCGCAAGGCAAAGCTCTCGATCTATCGGTCAATATTCGTTCCTATCCTCACCTATGGTCATGAGGGATGATGGGTGATGACCGAAACGACAAGATCACGGGTACAAGCGGCCGAGATGAGTTTTCTCAGGAGGGTGGCTGGCTTCTCCCTTAGGGATAGGGTGAGAAGTTCAGTCATCCGTGAGGAGCTCGGATTAGAGCCGCTGCTCCTTTGCTTAGAAAGGAGTCAGTTGAGGTGGTTCGGGCATCTGGTAAGGATGCCCACTGGGCGCCTCCCTTGGGAGGTGTTCCAGGCACGACCAGTGGGGAGGAGACCTCCGGGAAGACCCAGGACTAGGTGGAGAGATTATATCTCAACACTGGCCTGGGAACGCCTCGGGGTCCCCCCGTCAGAGCTGGTCAATGTGGCTCGGGAAAGGGAAGTCTGGGGCCCTCTGCTTGAGCTGCTGCCCCCGCGACCCGACCCCGGTTAAGCGGATGACAATGAGATGAGATGAGATAAGCTCAGTGTCTTGGCACTAACTGTATTTTTTTCTATAGAGGCCAAGATTGGAGAAGAGTTATTGCCATCACTTACTCGAGATGACATCAAGGATCTGTTTCCTGGTCCTGAAAATATTCACAGGCAGTGGGCTATATGGCTTGTTGTGAATAAAGATGAAACAGTAAGTTCCATATTATGCACATTAAGTTAAGATAATGATAAATGTAAGTGCATTCACAGGCCTATGTGATAGCATCAATTTACAAATATTTTCATTTTAAAATTTTATTTATTTTAGCCAAAGCTCATTCTTTGGTTAAAAAAAAGGCTTGACCAGTCAGTGTAACAATAGTGTAAGTCCATATTTAAACTAAATTCAGCATGATCTCTGTTCTTCGCGGGGAGTTATATAACAGTTTATTGTTATTAGACAGGGGTCTCATGTTGTATGGGCTTTACATTTTGGCTTGGCTATATGATTATTACAGAGCAAAAAACAAATTATGTGGGAATATATTTATGACTGAAAGTTATCCTATGAAATTTGTAATTGTGAATGTATTTTAGGTGGAGACTGCTGCTGAACTATCACATCCATCAGCGACTGGAGGCAGTGGTCCTTCACAAGAAGAGCCCAACTCTTCCAAGTTCGTGGTTATGTCCAGCCCAGAATACGTAGTATACACAGACAATGAACTTGAACAGGTGCGAGGCTCCTACTTCGAGCAGTAACAGCTGGGGACTGAGAACATCGTGGATTTATCTAAGGAGCTTTTCTGCCGGCTCGTTAGAAACACTATGTGTAATATGATCTCAATTGCAAGAGCCACAAAGATGCCAGATACCCCACAAGACCAGAGGTCAATGCCATGGCAAAGCGATTGGTGGAATATTATCCAATGCTAAAAGACTGGGTAAGAATTTTTATCTCTCTTTTGCGTGTGTTTTTATTGTTATTGTGAAAGCATTATAGTGTGTCATATTTTTATCTTTACTGTTTTTATGACAGGAGCATGTTGCCAAAAAGCTCATGAAGAGGCTATCGAATGTAAGAAGCCCCAAGGAGAGCGCTCCTCCTGCAAAGAAACAGCGTTATGTCGACTACAAGTGACTACTACGGGGATTGTATGTATCAAACTTAATACACTCTGTTTACATGAGTTTTTGTGGGAAGTAACAGCTAGTCTCAAGTTGTCGTGATGCAATTTTGATTACTGAGAAGTGTGGGAGAGATTGCTATGCTCAAGCGGGCTGTTAGTATTCTAACAATGCAATACTGTAGAAAAAAAAATCCTAATGTCCTCCTACTTAATTTGGAAACCTAATATTTCTTTACACATCGAACTCCTTTCTAAATTACTATTACTTTTGGTAGTTTGGGTGACGTCTTGGACAGCCAGCAAATCCAGGCAAGCCACTACAAGACACTGCAAGAGATGTGCCGGTCCAAGAAGCCCAACAAAGCTTCAGTAACCCATTTGAGTTTGAGGCGAGAAGACGCTTTATAACCTCTGACACTCTTAAAGAGCAAGACCGACCCAGCAAGATTCTGGAGGCATATTCCTGTTTCAAAGACTTAGATCATGTAAGTAAATTCTAGCCTATTTGTCTAGTTTTATGGCACATTATGATTTTCCAGTGGCTAGACTTTTTTGCTAGTTTTAAGAATTCTAACCTAGTAAATTTTGCTTACCCCATTGGCAGATACACACAAACACGCACACTTTAAACAGCTCAGCTATGCTATGCTTGATTTCTAATGTATTCAAAACATTTTTTAAATGGTATGCATGCTTAAATTGTTTACTCCTTTTATACTTTTGAGCTCTGTCCCAATCTTTTTTGATATCGGTAGATAGCCAAAGCCGCGGTATCGGAAGTGAGAAAGTGGTACCAGGACATCCCTATCGTAAACTTACCACGAAAACTGGTACTTTTGGCAACGCTCCTCCACGCCGCTGTTCTGCTCTCCATTTGTACGACGGAATGGTTGGGTCGTACAAAACACGAAACCCGGACACTGCAAATATGATATTTTCCTCCTTTTTCCTGTTTCTGGCGGGAAATGTTGGGGGAAAAAACTCACGGACTGTCCAATCGCCTGGAATGGACGCGTGTTCGTTTGCATAGTTAACCAAAGTTCAGCTTTTTGTCCGTCTCCTTTACACACGCCGCGATCCCCCACAATCCTTAACGCCACGCATCCAACACAAAATGAAGGGGTGGCAAGGGGCTGTGCATTGGGTAGGGCCCGAGCTGGTAGAGGGACAGCTGGTCAGCCAGTACCTGCATTATTGATTAGCCCTGGCTCGTGTGTGTGTGTGTGTGTGTGTGTGTGTGTGTGTGTGTGTGTGTGTGTGTGTGTGTGTGTGTGTGTGTGTGTGTGTGTGTGTGTGTGTGTGTGTGTGTGTTTACTTGAGCTTGTTGTTTGACTGAACGAGCTCCTGGATCAGGGCCTGCCTCCTGTCGGAATCCCCCAGCATTGTCTTCATCATGACCCGGACCTCTGCAGCAGTCCTCTTGTCCAGCAGAACCAAGTCTAGCGGCACCAGAAGGAAAAGATTTGACTCAGCTTTACGGCCCTTTAGCATGAATAATAACCCTTAAGAACCGAAGGTTCAAGGAAAGACATGCACTGAAAAATTTCAATTTCAAGTAAATTCTTTAGTAAAATAATTTTAACAAAACATTTTGAAGACAGACAATTAATGTTAGTGACAATAAATGTGAATCATATTTAAAAGAATATAAAAAAATAACTGTAGAACTTTCATTCAAACATCATTCAATTAAAAAGCAACATATTAAAATATAACATAAAAACATAAAAAAACATATAACATACAACATAAAAAAATTGTGCATCACCTGAAATATTTATATTCTCAACTGGATCAGCAAAGTCCACCGGTTTGAATCCATGATTCTGCAGCAGTTTGTTCACGCAATCCCACTCGGCCTGCTCCTGCTGAGGTATTCAAATAGAAACTGAAATGTCAGTTCAATCCAACAGCACTAGAACCCAGCATCAACAGGACAGGCATGAGATATATACACCCCAACCACACAGGACAGGAATACAGACACCCCAATCACACAGGGCAGGAGATACAGACACCCCAATCACACAGGGCAGGAGATACAGACACCCCAACCACACAGGACAGGAATACAGACACCCCAACCACACAGGACAGGAATACAGACACCCCAATCACACAGGGCAGGAGATAGAGACACCCCAATCACACAGGGCAGGAGATACAGACACCCCAATCACACAGGACAGGAATACAGACACCCCAATCACACAGGGCAGGAGATACAGACTCCCCAACCACACAGGACAGGAATACAGACACTCCCACGGAAATACTTCCAAGTCCTGTACCTGAAACTGTGTGTAGGTCCACAAATACACATACGTCTTCTCTTTTGAATTCAAAAGAGAAGGTTCATTCTTAAAATCCATGTTCAAAACTTGCATCCTTCTGCAATATCTATTATATTAGACGAAATAATCTATAATCTCATGATCCGTTTAACAGCGTCGATTTTTCTTTCTGCATCGCTGTCTTGCTGTTACGACTAGCTGCCCTTCCCTGAGGGGCAGTTCGTGTTCACTTGCAAACTATCAGG
This sequence comes from Melanogrammus aeglefinus, assembly GCA_900291075.1. Classification (NCBI taxonomy): domain Eukaryota; kingdom Metazoa; phylum Chordata; class Actinopteri; order Gadiformes; family Gadidae; genus Melanogrammus; species Melanogrammus aeglefinus. The sequence goes on from OLKM01001534.1 coordinate 113,031, forward strand.
TAACAAGAGCAGAGCAGATCAGATTAGCCTGGCTACCGCCAGACCTCTTCTCAATCTACATGGAGGAGAGCATGCCTATCCGAAATGAAATCGCGCGCAAGGCAACATGGGTATATCCAGGCTAAGAGCAGATGGGCTACTACGACATGCAAATGAGCAATTGTGCACACGCCATGCACGCAGGCGCGCACACAGAATAATAAACGCGCACACACACACTCACGCACACGCACACACACACACACACACACACACACACACACACACACACACACACACACACACACACACGCCACTCTCACACACACACACACACACACACACACACACACACACACACACACACACACACACACACACACACACACACACACACACACACACACGCCTACCTTTTCCATGGTCAAATTTAGGGTCTGCAAGTCGTCAGGAGAAACCACTCGCTTCTATGAAGACATAGCCTACACTAAACGAACAACCGCAGGAGTGTTCAAAGTAGGCCTACTACCAAGTTAAAGCAGATGCATGGCGGGTTTCTGGTTCAGGTGCCGCATTACGCACAGCCTTGAGCTAACAATGGACTTTTAGTTGCTTGTTTTTTTTTATCTAAAGGTCTAAATATGTTTTTGAAATGGTTTAAAAGTTCAGCGTTGAGGAGGAGCAGCTTCAGCGCTTGGACCACAAGGTGAACGACGACGACTACTGGGCATGCGCAGAAGACCCTCATAGCCAGGCTTTAAGGTTCTTAGGGGCATTTTTACGGTGGCGCTGAGCATTCACAAAAAAAATAAAAAAAATTCACACCGTTAGCACACCAGGATCTCGTAATTACGAGAAAAGATCTCGTAATTATGATATCAGGATCTCGTAATAACGAGATCCTGATTCCGTTATTACGAGAAAAGATCTCGTAAAGATCTCCACGCATAACTTGCGACTTGACTTGACTTTACTGCTTTTGACTTGAGACATGTCTAACATATTTCCCGCCTGGAGGGCTAGACACCCAAGACGCATTCACTTCAGTGAAGATGAAAAAAACAAACAGCGAGCGAAGAGAAATCTATGAGGGGCCGTTTAGGACATAACTAATTGAGACACTCTCACACACATACCTATGAAACACTCTTACACTCACTACTGAAACGCTCACACACTCACTACTGAAACACTCACACATACATACATACTCTTCTGAAAACACTTACACATACATTATGAGAAACACACAACGCATAACACATAACCTCTGTTGGCATATACACATACATATATGAAATGCTTACATTCATACAAGTGAAACATTTATACGTAGCCTATCTATCTGAAACACTCATGCAAGCACATATTTGTATAAATGTTTCAAATGTATGAATACGTTTTTCAGTTATATGTAGGCCTATGTATGCTCTTACATAAGGATGTGCAAGCGTTTCACATGTAGTATTCACACCAGTAATTTCAGTAGTGACGGTGAGAGCGTTTCAATAGTGAATGTAATGGCGCTTTTCCACTACACTTTTCCAGCACGACTCGCCTCGACTCCGCCTCGCCTCGGGCTCGCCCCTCGACTCGGCCACGTTCCTTTTCCATTACAAAAAGTACCTACTCAACGTGGGCGGGGTCGTCATAGCACGGCGGTGCGAAAACTGCGTGACACAAGGGATGTTCTATGCGCGACACAAACACACAAACACAAAAATGGAGGACATGGAGGCAGTGGTGTACTTTGCTGCTTCGTTCTGTGGCTTTTTTGTCACAAACAAAAGCAAAAGAAGATAGTCAGAAAAGGCTGCAGGTGGCGAGACAAAACACAACAGAAAAGTACAGGAGAGTTTTGGAAGCCGTACAGCAGTATGAAGCCGAAGATGAGACGAGTGACGACACTCTAACCAATCAGCGGCCAGCAGTGTGTCGACGTCACATTTTAGTACCGGCTTGACTCGCTTGGAACCTCACCAGAGCAGGTACTAAAATAGTACCTGGTACCAGGTACTTTCCCTAGTGGAAACGCAAAAAGAACCGAGGCGAGTCGCGCTGGAAAGGTGTAGTGGAAAAGCGCCATAAGAGTGTTTCATAGGTAGGCCCAGAGTGGTAGATATAACAGAGTGGCGACACTTCCATTGGACTCCGTTGTAGCGCCTACTTCCGGGGTATGGAGCCTCGAATAGTTCCAAACAACCATTTTACAGCGTAGGAGACCGTTCATTTCCATTGCTGGCCGCCGAGTAACTTCTGAGGTAAATTGATTAAATAGCTACCTCTTTTGAATTATCAACTGTCTATATTGTATCAGAGGCCCTTTATGATGCATATACTGATATTTATTTGTTTATGCACAGCGTAATAATATATATATTTGTCTTTGTAGTCGACCGATTGCCGGCTAGTTTGTTAGCTTGATTTCACCATCTATGAAGGTATCTCCAGGGGTAAATTGATTAAATAGCTACCTCTTTTGAATTGTTCAACTGTCTATATTGTATTAGGGACCTTTTTGATGCCATATACTGATATTTATTTGTATATGCACAGCGTAATTATACATATTTTTAGCCTGCGTAGACGACTGATTGCCTGCTAGTTTGTTAGCTCGACTCATCTTATGAAGGTATCTCCAGGGGTAAATTGATTTAAATAGCTACCTCTTTTGAAATTTTCAGCTGTCTATATTGTATCAGGACCTTTAATGAGGAATATACTGAATATTTATTTGTATATGCACAGCGTTAATATATATATATTTTTATCTTGGTGGGCGACCGATTGCCTGCTAGTTTGTTTAGCTCGACTTCGCCGTTGTGATGGTACCTACACCAACAATTACAAAAATTCAGTAGTGAATCTAACTTTTAGTTTGTTAGGTTATTTAGTTAGTTATTTATGTTGGATTGCTAAGGATAATTTTAGGTTGATTTAAGGATGGGTTTTATGATGCGATAGCTAGTAGAAATAACAGTGTATTTGTTTAATTATATCCTGGAAAGGGTGCTGTTCAGCACATGAAGCCCTACAGATGCCGCCGCTTCAACAATGCTGATTGTGATGGGCAGTAAATTTAACCTGTATGGCTTTTTTAATTGTCTCCTTTCCCCACCGTATTTGTCTATTTTCCTGTCCAAGGGCTCTAATTTGGTCGGAATTAAACACTTGTTTTAAATTCTTGTTGACTGATAATGTTTCTCTTTCTTTAGTGCCAAATTGATTTTTTTTGTGTTTTACAAGAGCCCTCTCTGCTCTCCTTTCTCAAATATATTTTCCTTTTTCTAGTTGCCTTTATTAGGTCCTCCACAGTCGCCCCATCAGTCCCTGCAGTCTGGTCCCTGGGAGCATCTGTCCCTGGAGCAGCTGGCCCTGGCAAAGTTATAACTTCACTGTTAACCCCTGACTGACTGGCCCCTCGGCACACACATCCCTGGAACACCTGCCCCTGGATCACCTGCCACTGAATCACCTGCCACTGGCAAGTGTGCCCTCTTGATTTCTCTCTCTGTCTCCTGTCATGCCCTATTCAACGCTCTTGGAAATCCACCTCAATTTCTCCCTCAATCTCTTGTAAAAATTACAAGGTAATGTTTGCTGTTATATGTATTTTGCCCTTTGCATTTGCAACTACTTGTCATCTCTAATGTAAGAAAATGAATGTGAAGCGAAAACATTTCTGTAATGTGAAATTAAATCATCTGCCACAATCAGAAACCAATAAAAATGTATAAATGGATCTACCGGCAAATAGTGTCTTATCTACATTGTGTGCAAATCCTCAGAGAATCCCTGCCCTTCTGGTTGTTTTTTTAAACTGAATGTACAAATATGAATTAGGTAATCTCATTCGGAGTGTAGTCCTATCCTGAATTACATGAAATGGGGAATATCGGTTAGCTGCATGGGATCTTACCAAAGTTTAATTTGGCGAAATATATGTGTGGTTCCGTTGCACTTTATCACGGAGGCACCCCTCACAGAAGGGGGTTGTCTCCTCCTCTTCGGTTTTAGGCGGATGGAATGAAAATTGGTGGGAAGGCATCGGGCCTCAACTTCAACATCCCAACTACTTTTGTGGCTTTGATTGGTTCATTTTCAAAGTGTTACCTGTAGATAGGGCTTGTAAGATCAGTTTCCATTGCGCTTCAAATATCATTGGAAATTTGGAAAGTCATAATTCTCTACACTTACAATTATTATGCCCTTTGAAATGCTAGCAAGTGATCTGAACATTACTTATGTTACATAGTTTGTGACTGTTGCTAACTGTCGGTAAGTTTTGATGGCTGACCATTGCCATCCATTTTTTCCTGCGCTCTTGGTCCTTGGGGAAGCCGTACATGTGGTAACCCTTCTCGGACCGATTGGAGCATCCAAATGCGGCAGAGCCAAACCATGGTATGACCATTTATCTATAAAAATGTTTGTAACCAAATGAATTCAGATGACACCAACACAGCATTGTAAGATCACAGAGCGGGTAACAAACCCCAAACCCTAACCCTTCCTCAACTACTTATGCCCACACATTGGAGAATAGGTTAGGGTTCATGAACAAACGAGGATCCTCCGTCCTAAACCATTTTGAATTTTGCTCAGGGCTATTATAACTTATAATAGCCCTGAGCAAATTCAAATTCAAAATTCAAACTTTATGCCATTACAAGACTTATAATTTACAAGTATTGTAATGGCATAAAGTATAGTATATCTGCAACGTTAATATGTTAATGGTTGGCCCTAAGTATATAGTGTTCCCTGCTGTGTCCATTGTTGAATCTGTTCACACAATCGCGAATCACTTGTTCTTGTCACAACTAATTGTTTAATAAAAAAAAATACAATTTCATTCATCCAAGCGTAATGAGTGTTATTCTTTAATATATTTGGAAATACTTTGTGTGGCCTTATATGCTTTTAAATGATCATGGTAGAAAATCTGAATACTTTTGATTTAAAAACAGATGTAAGGTAAAAGTTAAGGTTAGGCCAGTATGCTAACACGAACGTGAAGCTTTCCCCCCAAAACTTAAAAACGTATCTAATAGCTTTCAGTTGTCCCCCTACCACTCTAAAACGGACATTTACAATAATGCCATAATGCAGTAAAGAAAAAAATTTAAACTGTATAAAAAGAACAGTCAGACAAATACTTGTATGTGTTTTTTTCATTCATATTTTACCATTTCAAATATTGAAATCTCTGCTGTCGTCCCATAGAATAACATTTGAAAGCGCGGCGTGGTTTGGAACTATTGAGGCTTTACATGAACCACGTGACAACCACGTGACCACCCTGTCGGCGAGATCATAGCGTGTCGCAACTCTCTCTCTCTATAGCTCTGGGTAGGCCTATGTGTGCATGAAATTCCAAGGTCAAAGTCGGCATTTAAATCGGAAGGCGGGAACAAAGAGTGCCGGTTTCTAAGCCAACGGTGAAGAGCGTGACTGACATTTCAGGTTTTTGTGTTATTGAATATGAATTAGAAGGTGGCAAACTTTTTAGTTTAGTTTGATCAGTTCGTGGAGGCTTTATTTGTAATTGGCAATCGCGATGAAATCGTATATTTTCTAAAATAGGGTGCTGCGCTGCCGTGGAAAAGCCTACAGCGCAAGAGACCCGCCCAAGACTCCTCTTGACGGTTGGCTCAAGATTGCGAGCTCTGGCTGTTCAAAATGCATTCTTTGTTCCCGCCTTCCGGTTTTAAATGCCGACCTTTGACCCTTGGAATTTCATGCACACATACCTAATGGAAACACATCTTACATTCACTATTGAAACGCTCTCACCGTCACTACTGAAATTACGGGTATTAATACTACATGTGAAACGCTTGCACATCCTCATGTAAGAAGCATTACAAACATATAACTGAAAAAACGATTATTCATTACATGAAACATTAATACAAATATGTGCCTTGCATGAGTGTTCAGATAGATCACGTATAAGATGTTTCACTTGGTACTGAATGTAAGCATTTCATTATGTATGGTGTAGGCACTATATGTCAGAGGTATGTATGTATGCGTGTGTGTTGTCTCTCATATGTATGTGTAAGGTGTTTCAGAAAAGAGTATAGTATGTATGTGTGGTGTTTCAGTAGTGAGTGTGTGAGCGTTCAGTAGTGAGTGTAGATGAGAGTTTTCATAGGTATGTGTGTGAGAGTGTCTCAATTAGTTATGTCCTAAACGGCTCCTCATAGAAATCTACACTTGTATCTTCAATAATATCAAAACGAAATTTCGATATCATTTAGGCCCTATACTTTGTTCAGAATAACAGTTTTAGTTTCAGGCTGCGTTTTAAGTTGGTCCCATTGAAGCCGTCTGGCCAGCCTCCGACTCTTAAGAAATCGTAACTTCATCATTTTTCCGTTTACCTAAAAAATGTGACAAATCTACACACTTGTGTCTTGTATCACAATATAGTATCCAAACTGAATTTCGATATAATTCTTCAGAATCGCAGTTTAAGTAGGCCTATCGGCTTCGGTTTTTCGTCGTATTTCTCACGCAGAGAAATAGCGCCCACCAATTTGCGCCGCTATTTACCAGTGGAAGAGGTAGGAATCAAATTGGTTTCCCGTAGGCCTACATAGGGTAACAAGGCATCCTCTTTTGCCCGGACATGCCCTCTTTTTGAGACACTTAAAAATGTGTTGCGGAATTTCAAAATCGTCCGGGATTTTACTATTATACATTATTCACGTTGAATTTGCGTTGCGTTTCTCTGGATCGTTCACAAACTAGTTAGGCTACGCCTCCCCTAGTCAGTTCTGTTCGCTTTCATTGGTGGAAGTGAGTAGGGGGAGTGGTGATCCTTCATATTGGACGGTTTGACCTACTTAGTTACTGTCATGTTTTGTATTTTTTTTTTTTTACCATTATTGTTTTATAGGGACAAACATTAACACATTTCTCCTACAGGGGATTGATAAAATTCTATATATTGAACTGAAAGAAACACTTGGTCATACTTGACACACTTTACCACAGCAATTGGCCGATTGGAATGCACAGATATATTTAAGGGATTGTACTGATGCCACGATAAATATATAATTTATGTTTTGCTGAATGTTTGCAACGTTTAAAAATCCAGGGAAAAGTATATGCTCCTCTACTGGTGTTGCTTAAGCCAATAGCCTTTGAGGCAGTGTTCGTTTCTGAATGATTAGTGTAAGGGCCAATAAATGCTATCATACATTAATCATCATGGTCTGGTGGACACATTTGAATGGCAGTCACATGTTAGATATAGCCCCCCCCCCCCCCCCCCCCGTGACACTGTACATTAGAAAATATGTTGAGATTATGATCAATTAGTCCTAATAGATGAACATTATTAAGAAAAATACACTGGTGACTTCGTTCAAGAACTTGAAAAGTCAGGGTTAGGGAACTTGGACTCGACATGGCTTTGGTGTGACCTTTGACTGGATTCGACTTGCCTTTCCCTGGTCTTGACTTGGGACTCGACTCGGAACTTCACTGCTAAGACTTGGACCTTACTTGGGAACTTATGCCAAAGCAAGTGGCCTTTGTCCCATCCTCTGCTAAATACTATGGACATTATCAGTGAAAGTATAGATAAATTTAGTAGATAACGTTTTAACGACCAAAAGTGGCTTGCTTTTTATTATCTTCCTTTTCTTTTTTTAAGTAGTGTTGCTTTTTAAAACCCTAAACAGGGCGAAGTAACGAAGTATCGAGCTGTTAGCGCATGGTTAGGCTCTAGGTAGACTTTAGCCAACAAGGGATGTCAACCTGTAAGGCATATGAACTTTCCAATTGTAAACAGAAGTGCACGCCAACAGTAAAGAGATGACAGACCAAAAACCCATGCGATGAATGGTCTGTGGATTTTCTACGAAAAAGAGGGGTAACCTGAGGAACATTAACCGAATGCAAGAAGAAAAGGTAAGTCTAAAAATGTCTCTTTCTGCAAGAAGCAGAAAATATTTCCATAGGAAGTATCAACATCCTGCATTAAACACATTCCATTAATTAAAAGTTTTTATTCTCCTATTATCAATAAAATGCTTCACATGTACTCCCAAAAGTAACATCAAAGTAAAAGTAAGGCCTAGCTCATTGCAGTAAAAGTGTCCCTTCAGTGTTTAGTAGCCTATTCATTTTATAGCCTATAGGATAATTTAGAGATTATCCTGATGTTACTTGCTATAATTTACTAATTTTATTGCTGTCAAAGGTCTGAGGTAATATTGAATACTTGTATAGCGCCTACTGGTAGTTCAAGGGTATTATATCTTAAAATCATATTCTGTCTAGCATTTGACTCTGACAATCACGCATCTTTAAAAACTACAGCCTGTTTAAAACTTGGTGACAACGCATTTTCCAGCTAATCCAACAGGGTTTTTTATTGCGTTTATTTAGCTTGAAAAAAGTAAGATGATTTCCTCACCCAAGAGAATAATTAATGCTCTAGTTATTACAAACCTTGGATACTATGCAATGTAAAGTGCAGAAGAAACCGGCGTGTGCCCATATAGAGACCAGGGGGTGCTAACGCACTTCCCCTTTTGACCTATGACTTGATAAAATACGCCTATAGCCCTTTTTGCAAGACAGTTTGTTCTATTTCCTCTATTGTTTTAGTTTTTAAATTCGTACCATGTCGCCAATTCTCAATTAAATGTGTGTTGTTACTTCTAATGCCTGACAAAGGCATTTTTATTACAACCACAATAGCCCTTTCTTCCCCTAGACAATTTAGCATTTAGCTAAATTACAAAAGCAAAATAATAATTACTTAGTGAATGTGTAATACATGACTGTATATTACCGCGCGGAGAGTTGGATAAATATTGATTGTTGGTAAAAATTGTGAAATCAACAATGTTGAAAAAAAAAGCTGTATTATTACAACATTGTATGTTACAGTATATAATCTGTGCATTAAACAGTGAGACAAACTGGCATTTGAAGATAGTTTGGCGAATGTTTTATTGTTTCTTTACCAGATTGACAAAGTCATCAGAGAATTGGAGGATTCTTCACTTGCTTGCTATTTAGCCAGTTATGGTGATAGGATTGCTACGAAGCGCTACTGTCTGGAGAAAACAAAACGAAAAAGATTGACAAGTATTCAAGGATGTCCCTTCTGAAAACTGAAGGAGAAGGAAATGAGGACAGCAACAGCAAGCCATAATCAGGAGTCTGAAGAGGAACCTGGGCCTTCAAGAAGAGCAATTGATCGATCTAAAAATGCTAGAAAGAGTTCAAGAAAAATTGAGTTGGGCTGGATCCATGAGGGAAAACAAGTGAGAAAGCATTGTGGTGGGGGCACCAGGGTGCTTGATGTAGTCAAGGATTCGACCAAAAAAGACATTTTGTCTCATGCACAATAACAGTTTTTTTCCACAAGGTGAACTCGAAAAAGAAAAAATGGGAAGACTTCATTCACAATGTTTTGACTTTAAAGAATCAGAACTTGATGAGAGAACTACTGTTGGTGAGTTGTACACATTGTCAAAATTTGGGATTTTAAGGTTTTACCTTGCAGCATGTTTTACACAGGCATGTCTGACACAGACGAGGACAGAATAGAGAGAGATGGTGACACTAAAGGAGAGCAGCAGAGAGAGACCGATTCTGATGGGGACCAGGAAAAGCCAGCTAGTATTGTATTACTCGCAGAAACATCTGGTATAGCTGAAGACTCCACTGTTCATTCAGCTGCTGGTGAAATTGTGGTGATGCTTACCTGCGTGGTGGGTAGACGCGAGGTCAGCTCTCAGTCTTATGATTCAGAGGTGTTCATCGGGGGCCTACCTGTTGTATCCTCTGCAGGGCAGCTGGATGACACTATTCCAGTTTATTTTTCACAGAGGACATCATCAGTGTTGATTTTTCCACATCAACTCCTGTTTTAGGAGATTCTGCTGACCATGCTGTCCATTCAAGTGGTAATTCACACTATGATGCACTCTCGGAGATCCAGCTGGATGACGCTGTTCCAGTGTTAGCTGCTGAGGAACTGGAAGTCATCAACGTTTCCCACTACACATCAACTCCTTTCTCATCGGACCATCGACCATTCAGGTTTGGATGCAGGCTATGAGCGACTTTATGTCACTATTCACAGAGTAAATCTTTTTGAAGAAATGATTTTTCAAGTTCAAGGATGAGTCGATTCTTAACTACTCTCTAAAGTTCAGCTTTATTAATGAAAAAGGTGCAGATGCAGATGGTGTGGCCAGGGATGTTTATGCTGCATTTTGGACAGAATTCTTGCTTGGTGCGAAGAGGGGACAAGAGAAATGAGAGTGGCCAATGCGCCTGTGCACCAATGGCCAAGAGGGTGGAAAGGCTGTGGGAAGAATATTGGCAAAGGGATTCATGGACCAAGGATACTTTCCTTCGCGCCTTGCCCACAGCACCTATATTTGGAGAGCATGCTGTGTCTTCCAATATTCTGTTTGAATCTCTGCTCTTGTACCTGAGTCATTGCGAGAGAGATCTTTTAGCCACCGCTTTGAAGGAAGACCTGGACAGTGATGGCCAGGATGAGTTGTTAGATTTACTGGATCGAATGGGAGTGAAAACAGTTCCATCGAGAGACAACCTCAAAGCAGTCCTTCAAGTGGCACACAAGCAGTTAATTCAGACACCAAAGTATGCTCTTGACAACATGTCAGCTGTGGCAGGAAAACACCTGAGGACCAACTTAACTACACCAGAAAAAATACAGTGTATGTATGCAGACAAGAAACCAACCTGCAGGAAAGTTTTACGGTTGATTGACGCAAGACCAGTGACTCCAGCTGACAGACAAGCCCTTGGATTTCTGCAACAATACATCAGAGGGTTGGATGAGATGGGTCTCAAGGCTGCTGAGATTTGTGACGGGCTCAGATGTCATCTGTGTCACAGGAATCCAAGTCACATTTACAGCATTGGAGGGACTGGCTCGTCGACCTGTTGCACATACATGTGGACCACTTTTGGATTACCTTCTACATATTACTCCTACCCAGAGCTGCGTGTGGAGATGGAGAATGTTCTAACAAGTAATTACTACAATATGGATATTGTGTAGTGAGACAATGCACATATTGTGAACGCACCAGGGTCAATATTGGAATTCTGAATGTAACTGAATAGAAATGTAATTGTTTAAACCTCAGAAAGTAGACATTTTCTGTGTCAGAAATTAGGAACTAATTAGCTTAGTAAAAACTGACCTTGCTTTTTTGCACCAGCAACTTCTGGAAGTTGAAGAGTTAATTTTGTACTGTTTTTTTGGGGGGGGAATTATGTGCCTCACACAGACAGAATTACGATAGGAAAAAAATGTGGTTAGCACCAGCAAATTACTAACTGAGCATTTCAAATTGACTGTGAAACTCAAAGGCTGTTAGATTTACTCATCTATGGTAAGGTTAAAGCATGATGCAGAGGATACTTGTCATCATTGAGGCTGTGACAGAAAAGAATACCCTGTGTTGTAAACTGATTATTTCCTGTGTGTAGTTCTTTACATTTCATAAGAGCCATAATGCCTGTCATCAGTCTTTTTGTGCCATTATTTGATGTGCCAAAGCCCCTCGAATATTGATGTGTTAATTGTTCAGTGGAACCCAGAGGTGGAATGTTGTTCTCGTGGTGTTTAAAAGGGCATGTGGCTGGCCCCTCACATTGCATCTCTTAAAAGTTGAATTCAGCAGTATATTATGTGTTTAACGTTATACGATGCATTATTGTTCAGAAAACGTCTTACTTCAAGCTCTTTTCCAATTCATGAGCTAAATTGTTTTCATACAAATAAATAAAATATTGTTTTTGTGGGGCAATATAATTGTTGTCCTACTGACCACATTTGATTTTGTTTTAAAGGGAAACTATGCAACCTTTTTGCCTTAATTTACCTTAATATGACTTAAGAGTCATTGTGATGGTTCTATAACACTTTATGGGTCGATGGGTCCCTTTTTCGACTCCCCCGGCCTAGCGCATCTTGGCGGAAAGGGAAACAATTTTCCCCGGGCGTAGTGGGAGGGTGAGTCTGCGGTTTGTCAGCGGTAGTATAAAAAATACTAGATCAGCGCACTTCTACCCAAAAGTCAGTGAAAGTGTCCTGTAAAACATAAAATGAACAACGCCCTCCAACCTTCGCAACGTATTCTAAAATAAGTACAATGAAAAATCGAGCATTTAAAAAAAAAGTTGGAATAGGGTCTCAACGTTAACATGTAAAAAGCCCAGACTTTATTTCTTTATTTATTTAAAGTATAGTCTCCTTAAAAAACAAAAACAAAAAACAAATGCAAAGTTTGTTTTCTGCTGAAATTTGACAGCAACCTATGATCGAAAGAAATGAACATACACCGGAACGATATAGTAATTGTCTTTATACTACCGCTGACAAACCGCAGACTCACCCTCCCACTACGCCCGGTGAAAATTGTTTCCCTTGGCGGAAAAAGTAAAGGGAATACGCAAGTTTCTGCCGGCGACCCGCCGCCCACTCTCGCGAGAGTCTCGGGTGTCGTGAAGCACCTGTTGTAGTGTCTTGCAGCATTCATTCATTAAACATTCATAAGAATAAACAGTCCCAGCTTCCTTGTTCATATGATGTGTATTCAATTCGTTACAGAACAAAATGAGAACAAATATAGTAATATCCTCATAAATATCATCAAAAATGTTACATTTAACATGTAATGTCAATGGTGATTTCAAGAATCAAAAAGTATTACATGCTCATATCATTCTGTCGCAAGTTATAAATGCACTCAAGGTATACTGTTCACACACTGTCCATAAAACTGAAATTCATGGTATACCTTTTAAGAATAAAATGTGTGGGTATGTCAGTCAGGCCTTGTACATTCCTCAAGTGTCCTTAAAGATCTCCTAAATTATACCTCATTTTCTTGTTCTTATTTTCTCATCTAATGAATCCTATGGAGGCAACCTGACCATGAATCCACAGCACAAAAAAACATGTAGTTTTTTTCGGGAACTCTTTCTCTCATCTGGGTGCATCCAGTCAGTCTCTGTCCCACTCGGCTTTGTGCTGCTCTGCACAGCGCCACAGGAGGTCAGCGTTATTTGATAGCTTTAGTAATGGTTAAATAAAGAGCAAATCATTAATAACAACGTTTATAGGTCATAAAGTTGAAAAAGTATAATAGGTCCCAGCAGTGCGAAATTCAGAAAATGGCCTGTTCTTAGTTGAAGCCCAATCACCAACGACAAGGTGCAAGCCACGATTGGGACATCTTAAGACGGACAAACG
>OLKM01001535.1:0-54231 GCA_900291075.1 Melanogrammus aeglefinus
CCAGATTGATAGTTTTGCCAGAAACTCTTTGATGATTTTATAATTCATCTAAAAAAGAACTTGGGTGGAGGTGATTGGTGGTCCATATGAAAAGAAGAGATTGAATGAGCTTCTGCGAAACCTGATTCAGAACTGTCTGACATGTCTGAGGGGAGGCAACACTGACGACCGAACGTCAACAGCCAGTGAATCATATAACACGATTCAACATTTGGGAATAGGCAAGTTTAGTTCTTCTCAGGACTTGACTTTGCCGTTTCATCTTTGATCTTCACCACACTGCACCGGCTTCCAGAGGCAATTCCCCGGCTCATCTAAGACCTAGGCCTGATGCATTTGAGAATTACCAAGATCATGTTTATGATGTTGAGTTCAGCTAAAAGGGGTAAAATGAAAGCCTACCTAAAGGGACACTATGCTTAATAATAAGAAATAAAACAACTCATGAGATACTGACACAACAATAAAAATAGACAGAACAGGTCAATCACTTGCTACCATTCACGAGAAATATGATTTGTATGCGCAAAGTACTCCTAAAACATCTGCTGAGGCAGCCTTGGTCTGCCCAAGGGTGGTAATTTCTGGAAATTAAGCCCTTAAAATTCATAAATGGGTAAACAAGACAATGCTTCGTGTGCCAAAAGGACTGCTCTGAACTTCAGGTAAATCTGCCGCCTCAGGACCTGAACAGACCATAGAAAGCTAAAAAAGCTGAAGTCAATGTGGGTTGGTGCCTTTCCACTGAACTTCCCTGAAGGTAAAACCACCAAAAGTTTTGGAAGAAGAGAACAGTTAGCCCATTAGGAGAAGATGAAAGAAACAGGTCCTGAGAATAGAAGAAGCTCCACCTTGAAATGATGGTCAGGCACCTTCTCCCTGCGACGAAAGCGAAATTGGCTCGAAGCAAACGCACCTTGCAAGAGTGTGAAGAACGCAATGGCACGCTTTGTTCACAACGAGAACAGGTAGTTGACACATATAAACCTAAAAGTTCTTCAAAGAATTAATTTAAAAAAGATGCTTGTCAAAACAATATATTAATCCCATCTTAATTAGTAAGAAAAAAGTTAAGGCCATTTGCTCTTGCGAAAGGAGACCTGCAGTATTGGGAGACTACTAAGAACAAAGAACCACCATGTTTATCCTAACGCTGTGAGAGACCAGGCATTACCTTTTCTGTATGTATTCGACTGAAAAAGTTATGTCTTCTGTTTTAATTTTTTTATTTCCAATAGATCGAAGCCTGAATTCACTTGACATCACTTCAGCTGAACTTGAGGGGATCCTTTCTACTTTTCCGGGGCTGGCAGCATTTTGCCACGACTACTTCAGCTCTAACATGGAGCCAGCCAGCTTCAGAGCTATGAAAAAGGTCGCTAAGCTCAAGCTTGGCAGGGATTAAGTATAATTGGCTCAGGGATGCCAAAATGATGTTAAAGAATATTTTCTGATACAAATACTACACTCAAATTAATAGACATTGAGATATTCGTACTTGTCCAAAAAATATCAAACCACAAAAGACCTCTAAATGGTTCCCAACACTTACTGTTCTTGCACAATTATATCTCTCCACCGCATTTTACGTCTCACTGCTGGATCACTCCATTCCATGTGAGATACTACCTTCAGAGGCACCATTTTGAGAGAAGTGAACAAACTGGTCATGTTAAAGAATTAACTTAATTCGATCCATAGATTGTTATTGGGAAGTGAGGTATCCTCATGCTACATCTACTTGGAGTGGCTAGTTGCTATTAAATTGTGTAATTCTGTTCTCAAAACAGAATTCCAACCCAACAAGAGGATGTTCATTTGAAGGGGGCCTGCCGTATTTCATCACCGTGAAGATCCTATCAAAGTTCCTAAGGACTGCAGAGGTAAGCTTAGTATTGTTTGAATGTAATGAATTGATGAAACTCTGTTGCTGCTGTCAAATGTTTTAATGCCAATGCCTGTGCGAAATACTGCCCGTTTTATTTCCCTATCATTTTGGTATACAATAATATGGCATGCGGCCGTCTTAGGAAATTTTCTTTGAATATATTGATAAAGTTATGAATATATTGAATGAACAAACTCTGACTCACTGGTGCCACTTGTCAAGTGGGCATCAGCTTCTCCCTGAAGTGTTATTTCAACCAACATTCCTCTAACTTCAGAATCGATGCATAAGTCTTCAGCAATGTTTTGTTGAACGTGATTACTCATAAAAGTAGGCGCATGGCGATATGGCCTAATCCATGATTGGATATACATTGCAGCACTTTCGGATCAACGATATATATACAACTATAAATCATATAATAACATTTCAGAACAGGTTTACATAGACCCCACTGAGAGGAAAGCCAAACTAGCTAAACTGATATTAAAAAAAAGAATGAGCCATATATAGTATGTATCGGTATGGACGACAATTGTGCCAACCAACTTATAATCATGTCAACATAAATGTTGCAGATTAATTAAAATTCAAAGCACAGATAGCTCAGAGACTTTAAACAAAAGAAAAGACGTCACAAGTAGTGGGTTTATCTTCCTTTAGTGGAAACCATCTATAAAGGCACTAATTAGTCCATGGGCCCAGATGAGAGCACTACACCTGAGGTGCAAATTTTTCCGTTAACTGATTCAAAAGTAGGGTATCTGGATTATTCGATAGTGATAGCACCTCGCAGGGGTGGTAGCTTTGACTGGCTATCTGACCTTGACTTTTGACCCTACACGAATCCACCCTTGGATAACATATACAAAGGGGGTGTATCAAAAAAACATTAATATATTCAACATAAACTTCGTGGGCTGGAAAAAATAAACCAGGGATTACCAGGAAATAATAAGTTTTATTTCATATGGTATATCCATGAGAGTTATAGTCTTTTGAAATGTGATTTTTTGGAAATGATGGGTAAAAATGTTTATCTTCCCACTTTCAAAAGTAAGCATTTATTCAATACACATATTTGACCTTGATTTATAGGCTTTTTCCTCGTTATTGTATCATTCCCTGCAAGTTTTAAGCTTTAAATTCATGAAAATCACATCTATTGGAGATGACTATCTCAGTAAGCTAACAACACCTCACAGCCTATCAGTACAAAAAAAGCAACTGTTTGGGAGAACTGTTGTTTTTTGGTAGACTACTCAGTTACAATAAGCTGACAGTGAAAATACGAATTAATTAAGATTAGTTGTTATAAATAACAGTTTCGATAAATACATTATATCACATTGATAACATGAACAATCCGATATAAACTTTATTTAATACTGAAATACTAACAAATTGTTTATGAACAAGTGAATCCATATGAGTCAGGAGTGCATATACAATTCTACATTAAGTTACGCATCTCAACGTTACAGTTGATTGACAACATATCGTCATCAGTATACTAATCTGTCATCAGTATACGAAGGTTGACGTTCCATGTCCGAAGATCTCATGCGTCTTTTCCTCCTCTTTCCTGTTGTACAGTCTTTCAATTTAAAACAATAATCTGCTGCATATCAGACTATTTGGCAAGACCGATCGCAGGAAGGTATGTAACACGACAGGAGCAACTACATGTCAGCAATCCTAGCACAGAGCTGGCGGGAGGTGAATGTCAGCATGGATCGAGAGATTGTTCTCTTCATCTAACTTCCACCCTGCATCTACCTGCTCGTACTGCGGTCACTAGAGGCAACTTCTCCATACACAGGTGATAGTTAGCACGCTGGACATGTAGATAAAGGCAGTCATCGGCATGGGGTAGCTCACTGATTCCTCACCATATCCTTTTTTGGCGATGAACAAGTGTGGCCGGGCAATCCTCGTTAACGTCGGCTACAGGGTAGACGACCTAAGAGACAGGTGAAGAGTCCACCTTCTTGAGATACAGGAGACACGTCCAGCTCTCTAGTTCTGGAAGCATGCTGATATATTTCCTTCTCAGATCAGCTGAAGCAGCACCAACTTCCACCACGACACAACAAGCGCTGACAGTCATCACATCCGTAAAACCACAGTAGAGTGGGATAACCATCTCAATCAGCTCTGTGATGGTCTACTGAACTGTAGTTGTATTTCATTTACAAAACTATACAAAGTATCTGTTTGAAATATGGGAAAATCTAACAAGAAATGACGAAACTATATGTTTAGTAAATCATACTGGTACCCACCTGTGAATGCAGGAAGTCCAACCAATGCTTTCAGACCTTCTCCAATTGCGTCTGCCACTTGTCGATGTCAAGATGAGCGTGTCTTTGTGCTAACAACTTTTGGTACACGTGCATGGGAGCGTTAAGCGAGAGGTTAGGCTGATGATCATGACGTCTGGTGTCTCTCCGTGCATTACACTGATCAGCGCCAGACTCAGCGCGTGGAGTGCATGATGAGGAGGAGCGAGTGTCAGCTAGCCTCTTGTGAGCATTCAAGTCTGGATACTCTACCGATTCATCCTTAGAGCATGCAGCAGACATCCCACAGGTGCGTAGAGCTGCTTTTCCTAAGTTTCTCGTGAGCCGGCGCTTCCCATGTCAGTCAACCCGCTGCAGAGATGTTATGTATGGATGGACCTGGACAGGATTGATTCTCCATTTGCTGAGAATTGTATGACACGCCTGTATGGTTTTGTACTGTAAGGCTGTAACTTCTACGCTTGCATCATCTCGGCATTTTAATGGCTGGTCCCTGTACATGTCAAATACACATCTATTGTGACTGTAGCCCCTTCCTTACACTATAGCCATGTGTGTTTGCTAGTCCGGAAAAGTTGTGTGTGCTGTTGAATCTTGGAGAATGCAGCATCGATCAGACAGGTGGATGGGGCTGGATGCTTCTACTGTGAACACGGCCTCCAGCTGCCTGCCGGGCAGCATGTTGTTGTCATTGCGTAGGTACATCAGCATTGCAAGAGACCTGGAGGGGACCAGAGGATGTCAGACTCTTAATACGTAGCTGCCTAGCTCTCTTGCAAATGAGGAATGATATGTCTGATACAGGCCGCTCTGTGGATGGACTTCTTTTGTTTGCCCTTGTAAGTGTATTCTAGCGATGACATTAGAAAATGTCTTACTTAGTTGTGTGTCAGGACTTTTCTTCTGGTGGTCTGCCGACGATTTTTTTTGAAGGTGAGGTAGGCGTTCTTCTGCCTTTAGGTGGCTTGAGGAATGATCGCCTCGAACAATCAGAGGAGGTGCCACGCCCGTGGAATAAGCGAAAGGTCGGCTCGCGAGAATTGATTTGACTATTAGTGTCTCCTTAGATCACAATGAATGACATCTGCTTCGTCTCTTCTAATGCTGTATTGTGGTCTTGTATGAGAGAACTTAAGTACTCTTGGCACCAATGAGTCATGCCTCGTGTTTCAAGTAGCAGCTATCGGTTTCGTGTAGATGGTAGATCGAATGGCCTGAGATGGTTCAGGCTGAACCCTTCGTTCCTCACAGTATGCGGGTGCTACATGTCTCCTCGATGTGTCGGTCACAGGAAAATCTCAAAGTTCTATACCAAGCTGTATCGAAAGTGCCTCCAGACTCTGGCATACACGTCTGGGTGTTGCTTGCGTTAGGACATCTGTGCATAGTAGTATGACAGGTACTCGATAGTATTATCTGTCTAGCAAACACCAGGTGAGCTGGCGATGGAGCACTAAGATGTTAAGTACCGTCACCCTCCTGTTGCTCGAAGGAGCCCAAAAATTTCTACAAGGGTCGTGTATGAACATCCAATACGTGTGAGGCGGCTTTCTCACTTCGGAGGTGACATGTTCGTCGAACAGGACTATGATTCTGGCATTTGTTTTGACTGTAGGATGCCTTGTAAACTTGATTGTGATACACATCATATGGACAGGGTACGATAGTTATGAGAACTCTTCTAGTAGTGACGTCCCATTGTGATTCTGATCATCCAGTACAGAAAGCTGACTCACGTAAGCCTGAGCAGCTTATAACCCTTAATGAAACCTTACTCTTCTGTTGTCTGCGTCACGTCATTCACTCCAGCTCAGGCCGAACTATACGTGCAAATTACCCAGACCAATTGCAAGAACCATGCGAGCCGCGTCCTGATCGCTTCCAATGATTGCCAGAAGTGTACATGAGTGTGTGGAAAGATCCATTCGAGATGATTGGCTTGAAATGTGCGTTATGTACTGTTACCAATCACCTCCGTCGCCTTGCAATAGAGAGATTGGTTCAAGACAACACATTCTTCACGGTAGCTGATCCTTAATAGACTAATAGACTGCTAAGTCTCATACGTGACACTAGGTGCCACTGCCAAAGTAGGAAGTACAAACGTTGTCACGAATGCCTTTGGACATCACTGCGGAGGATGTTGCAAGCATCCAGCTGCTTGATACGCTCTTTTCTGAGACACGAGTACATCCAAATCGCTAATTCTCAGCGTGCAGATGTGAAGGATATCATTCCTCGGTCGACAGATAACAAGGCTGGACCTCTCTTGGCCAACATGTAGTGGCAATGTTTGGCTGTGGACAGTCAAGCTTTCTTTTCTTTTAGTCACTGAGGGGTTCCACTTATGAGACTCCGTCCACTTGCTTGAAACGAACCCATCACACGGTGAGATTCCCCCACTCGCTTGGTCTCTTCACGATAAAATGTTGTCCAGAGGAAAGTGTGGTGAGAACTTCATGTGTAAGTTACTTGTGGATGATATTGTCGCATCTGTATTTGCAGCTTCTGAAAGGCAACGATGTATAGATCTCTCCCATTTGACTGTAGGAAACTGTGCCCAATCCGGTTCAAAAGTTGTACATTCAACATCCTGTCCAGTGACTTGGACGGCAACGGCAAGTGATGTGTTTGGTGTTTTCATCCTCCCTGGCTACAGCAACACCATGTCATACTCAATATGAGGTGTATAAGCCTGTTAACTTTGCTGATACATCATAAAATCACTGTCACAAGTCATAGGAAACTGATCGACTGACGCGGATATCGCCTTCTTGATCACCGTGCCAGGCTGAAAGGAGACTCCCTGCATTTTATGTTGTCTCTTGCATCAGGTGCCTGGACGACATCTTGGTGAGGAGTGTTATAGTAGTGTGAGCTTCTTTTCTAATTCCTGATTCCATTTGTACAGGTCACTATTAGAAATGTATAGATAGAAGAGTAGACCTGAAGTTGTCATCAGAGAAGAAGTGTAATGTGTGCAAAACTAACTCCAACTCCGGCGGCAGTGATCTTGTGGAGTCTTGATAATGCTCATACAGAGACTTCATGACTCACTAATCTGGAGGAGAGGTCCGTCATGTACTCATACCAGGTGGTAAAGATCATTCGTTGATTGGAAAGAAGCTTGTAGCTATCCAGAACAGACTCGTAAGACTCTTGCTCCGCATTCTCCTTCATGTTGTCGTTCGTGCTGCCACACCCTGGTTCCTTCCTAGTGTCTTCTGTAGCGACTGTGGTAGCTCCTTCTGACTGCTAATAAGTTCTGGAAGCCAGGCTTATGAAGCCCTCTGTCTCTGCACGCTTCCTTATTTGTCTCAGCTGAAACGTCGCGACTTTAACAAAAGGTTCCTCCGTCTTTTGTGACTGGGATAATAGATTTGACAGAACATCATTCTTCTCAATAGATCCTTGATTGTTGACCTTGTTTCTCTACCGTAACAACTTTTGTCAAGAATCGTCCTTTGTCATATTTTCTCAATTTGTGTTTCTGTGTGCAATTTAACTGTTCCCAATTTTCTTCATGTGAATATACTACGGCTTTTTGTGATACTGACATGGGGACTTCCGTCTACAACTTTTTAGCGAGTCTAAAGATTGGAGTGGGTGATTCTGGCTCAGTTACGTTAATCAGGGTATCCAGATGATGTTTTGAGGCTTAATACTTAGATTCAGTCTCTATGTTGCGACAATTACACCAGTCTAACCGACCGTTTGCGAACACATAGTCTTCTGCTTTGCCATGTCAAAACGTCTCACAACTCTCAATTACCAATGAATCTGCGCTCATGTTTACCTGCAATGAATGATACATCACTATTACTTTGATGACTGTACAATGAAATATGTTTTAAGTTCTCAGTCTGTTGTATAATGTTACATCTTGCTTTTTGGTTTAAATCCTTACTTTCCAATGTACGGACATTCTAAATATATATATATAACAACAAGGAATGTTCTCTGGTGTACCTTAATATACGTAGATGATTAAATCAGAAAAAACTAGAATTTACTGAAAGAACCCGAATCTGCCATTCCAGTGCGCGTAAAATCTTGAAACTTAACGGATAGACAGAACGGCCCGAATAAAGGAGCAGAATCAGAACAATGTATTAATTGTTCTGACCTCTTGTTATGTCACACATAAGTACTCGTCCCTATCTTCTATAGCTGTTCCGGGTTCGCCGACGCAGGGGTGGCAGCAGTACGGCAGTCTACCGCAGCGTCAAGCGGCTGTCCAAGCATAGTAGATCAACAGGCGAGCCCGCTACAAGCCACTTAACAGCATACCCATACAGACTAGCAAGGCATATACAGAAGCCCAGTAACGCCCATAGCCAGAATAGCAAGCCACTAGCAGCCACTATAAAGAAAGATAAGCATTCTATCTATGCATAGGTAGATGTAACATTTAGGAACCTAAATTAGCTTCTCATGACACATGATCCTGAGCATTTGCTCCATCTATCATAAAGATACTCGATAGAATATGGTGACAGTAACAGGCTTGACCGCATTTGCTTGGCGCAGCCTCGCCTCCTTAGCACCGCCCTACGCAACGGTTTCGCAAGCCTGTAGTGTGTAATTACTGAGATGCATATCTCCAGATAGAATGGATGATTTTCATGACTTAAAGCTAACCTGCGGAATGATACAACAATAAATGAAAACATAAAACAAGGTCATATGTGTTTGAATAAACGCTAGCTTTGAAAGTAGGAAATAAACAGCTTTTACCAAATTTCATAAAATCAACAATTTCAAAGGACTTATAACTCTTCATAGGATTTAAATTATGAATCAAAATCGTACATTTCTGTATCCTGGTATTTCATCGTGTACCACATGTTCATTGAAATATTAATGTTTTTATTGATTACACCTCTTTGTAATATTGTATTCAAAGACTGTGTCGTGTAGGGTCAAAAGGTAAAGGTCATGAGCGCGGGTCAAAGCTACCACCCTGCGATGCTATCCTATCAAATAAATCCCTCAGAAACCTACTTTTTGAAAATCATAACGGACATTTGCACCTCGTGTATTCAAATGCAAAATTTGCAGGTCTGGCCCATGGCTACGGATGTGTTGTTAAATTTATAGAGCAAAGATACTCGTGGAAATGAGAAATGTTGCTTTTAATTGTTATTAGTTGTATAGGCAAGGATCAATAATTCAGTAGCATCTGAAATCAAAAAAACAATCTTTCAAGGAATAGCATGAAATCTATATGAACACATTCATGAACTTCATATGCATCATCAGTGCTTTAGACTTGTTCCAATGGCTTTGTAGAGAACGGGCTCCGTCCATGAAATCAAAACAAACTGGTTGAGCATCGTTATAACACCCTTCCGGGGTTAGTCATCATGTATAGCGCAGGAGCCCGAACCGATCTGGCAGCCAAACACATGGTGCCGTGTTCCAATACCGACTTGCATGAGTTCTTAAAGAAGTTACACTTTCTGCACTACTACTCACCTTGATACACTATTTTTTCATCGATGTGAGTGCTGTTCCAATCGAGATCTGTGTGCACTTACCGAAATGACGATTCGACGATGCCGCAGTGCAGGCGCTTCCACTCCCGTATCCAATTATTTTTGCGATTGACGCTCAGCTGGCTCCGCCTCTTCCGCTACGTAGCTAGAGGCTGCGTTATGAGTACGGAGAGTGCCTCATCCCACAACTCGACGATAAGCCGTATTTGAGTACGAAATCGCGGGTCCTTGAAGTGTCTTCTTTTCGCCGGATCTGATTGGAAGTACTGTGTACCTCAAATTTTGGCTAGTCATACGGGACAGTACGGTATTGGAACACGGCAACGGTCATAGACCATATATGGATACACACCGGCGCTATATAAATATGACGCCCTAGCGCGAGATTACATTTCGAACACGTAGTGCGGACAGTATGTTTTATTTCGCCTGTTTCATGACAATCATATCATTAGATCAAGGCCGCCACCAGGGCGCCCCAACGCCTTGGTCGCCACAACGCTTTATGGCCGCCATATAGGGACGCGTCTAGTTCGCCATGTCTAGCGCGCGGCCTGCCCCCTACATACCCCTATAGTCTTCTCACGAGACTATTAAACATGGTGGTATACATATTTATTTTATCACTTAATGGTCTTGAAGTTATAATCATATAACTATAACATGCCATCAAACCAAATTGATACAATTTCACAGCGTCCTTAACTTTCACGTTGCCACTCTCTTCTCCCCAGATGTCGTGGCTCTCTTAAACCGTGTTGAGCTGGTGGTCGCGTTGGAGCAGACTACCAGTAACATAGTGCGATGGGCTTTCCATATTGGTTATTAGACCCACTTACTAGATCCTACCGCATGCCGTGCTCGCACCCTCCGCTCGTTCACCCGCATCCCGCTAGCCGATTTCCACATCTGCTTACACAGACCCAACACACAGATCACACTCCTACATGCACGCTACGGTACACATCCACCACACAACACCACCACACTACACACACACACACACACACACCACCACAACACACCAAACACACACACCAACAGCCACAGACCCCCACCACAAGACAGCCACACACACAAACACACACACACACAACACAACACAAACACACACACACACACATAACCGCCCACGACACACATATACACCACGCGCGCACACACCTAAAAACACACACACACCACCCACACACACACACACACCACACACACGCACTTCACGCATCATCACACGATTCGCTGAGGTAGATAAGGTTATCACAAAGGTAGTTGAAATGCGCAGATAAGTGAATAACTTCCTGAGTGACATTGTGTGTGTCGTGAAGTCTGACAGCAGTCTCCTCCCCTGAATACAGGAAGAGCTGCGAGTAGAACACGAAGTAGAACCAACAATCAAAACACGCCTTCGAACTAACACACCACCTCCTTGTGTTGTCCTCCACACAGCCGTCCGGGAGCAGGACGGTCGGTCTCATGTGTGCATGCGGATATACTGTCAAAACGTTTTAGAAGGAGGATACCAAAACTGAGACGGTTTAACTCGTGGGACTGCCTCACCAAATCTGGATACTGCTGCCAGTTAAATGGAAGTCTTAATGAACTGTGCCATGTCGGAACACAGGTCCAGCTTCCTCCACATCGGGAGACATCGTGTCTCTGTGTACGCGAGGCTCGGAGGTGCATGCTTCATCAGCACTCTGGGGTAGTCCTCAGCGACCACTTTACACGAGAAGGTGGGCTGCTTGTCGTCGGACTATTTCATATTATACTCTACACTGGCGGTATGTATGTATGGATGTATGTATGTATGTATGTATGTATGTATGTATATATATATATACACCCGCCATAGTATAATATTGTTATAATAAGAGATGTATGGCCTGTTGTAGTTTGCTCAAGGGGGAACTGCTCAGAGAGGTTCTGGCAAGGCCCCGTCAAGACCTTCTACCAAACGGTTAGTGCTCTGCAGTTCCACTGGTAACTGGAAGGTAGTGCTGTGCGGTTATACTGGGATGCAAATGACGCAGGAATGCAAATCATTTGGGGTTTGAGTCACTTATGACTGCCGCCCAAAGAGTAAAGTTAAGTGGTGTTTGACAACTCTTCAGCTCGTCTTCTCATGGGAAGAAAGGTCATCTGCTGCCTAGAGGAGTCATGATCATTAGCCTGTTCAAAGCCTTTTACTTATTTTTTATTCCACTTTCAATATAAAATTGCAACCACTCACTTCACGTGTATTCTAATAGTCTGTTGGTTTATTGTTTATCATATGAGATCACTCAGAGAAAGTAGGTCATTACATGTTAAGTTAAATCCTTTATGCCAAATCGAAGCCTTTAAACACAAGGTGTGTTATCCCTTTTTTAACATTCACTAACTAAGCTAAGTTAATCAAACACGTCCAAGGTGACCTGTCTTCTCAGTTCTCCCTTCAAAACGGTTCTGTGGCCTCAGACAGTGTAAGGTGGAACCGGGTCCAAGGTGGAACAAGGTCCTGGTGCCCACTGGTCCTCAGAGAGCTGGAGATCTTGTTGGCTTTTATTCAAACTGCTCGACCCTATTCCAGCCAGTCCTGTCATAGTTGTCTGCTCTAAAGCCAGCATAATTCTGTAGTAGTAGCATGAGTAGACAGGAACTGCTGGACCTGTTCTGTGGAAAATACTTATACAACAGGATTGCAACACAGGGCCAATGTTTTCAAGCCAGCGAGGCCGCACAGGTTTTAAAATGCTAAGTGCATAGCACCTCGCTGCATGTGGGCAGCTCCATGTGTGGCTTTCTTATCGCATCATCAGCCATTGGTGAGTTGATGATGTTTGATATGTAGAACTTTAAAGGAACCTTTATCATGGCCGACTGGTCACTGAAGCCTACAAGGGCTCACAAACCCTGGCAGAGAACAGATAGTATCTAGCACCCAGAGACAGCATACTACCCTTCTTATGCTTCTATCTGCACAGTGTAATGCAACCTCGGCTGCACACACACTGCGCAAAGCCCATGTTTGCTTAGGATAAAGTCAAATCTGCACGTCTTGAGCTGTGGACACTTCAGGTTTGCTCTTCTAAGGGGACAGACATGCTCCTTATATATGTATGGTCAGGATATGCAGATATTATATTGTGTTTGTTTTTGATATTATGATGTGGATATGCGAATGGGGAATGATGGGTTTACAATTCTATGGAAATAATGTCTACCCAAATTAATAACATGCTTCCTGACTACCTTTTATAATCCTATCAACTACATACAGATGAAACGTTCACACATACTGAAACAAAATCAATTATAAAAGTGAACTATTTTTCAAATTTGACAAAAATGTAACAGTGCAGCCAATAATTAAGTATTTGCTGGTCCACAGGTCGGTTGTTAATGTGTATGGGAAGACACTGATCAGCTGGGGCTCAACACTATGGGAGCACTCCAGGGAGGAGGGGGGGCTTTTTCGGACCCTTACCAATGGTGCTTTGTTCGTACTGTGGTTGTGTATGAGAATAACGTAAAATACTGCCCTAAGGTAATTAGCGTTTGGGAGACTAGAGGGAAATATCTATTCATAGACGTTATTGTCTCGTCCTCAAATATATATTAATATTGATAGACTGATTGATAGCCTGACATCCTCCAAACATGAAAGTAAGTCAAGCATTTCAAAACTATGATTGGTTTTGATCCATTGACCAATGCCTCATATCTATATTTAACCTCCTCATAGTGTTTTGTTGGGTAATGACTTGCTGTTAGTTTATGGTTAACTCTGTTCCTGTTTGAGGGCTGCTGGTTGTCAGGTGAAAACAAACCAAGATAATTTCTGTTATTTTTTTCCTCTTTTCTCCGTCTGGGCTGAGATGTGAGAATGTGGTTAATTATTTATGAGCTCTAATGACTTCTACCTGCCTTTCCTGTTTGCCTTCCTGTTTAGGAGTTTCACACTCAGTGGTTCTTCCTATTGGATCCCAGTGTTGCTGACTGATAGGTTTCTCAGCCCGTGAGGGGACTAAGGTCCTGCGGGCATCATGGCACACCAGGAAGCGAGAAAACATTCTGACGCCTTCCAGCTGTGTATGAATTGGGGAAATTGTGTGATGAGTCACCTCCTTGTTTTTTGCCTAATGAATAGAATGGCCTATGCATGTCCCACTGCTGGGCTCCAGCACTGGGTGTAATGGTTTCTTTGTGACACAGCTGACCATTTGTCACATAGTAAAGAGTTAAGCTTGTCTTTGTGAAAGTTCTTGCGCATGAAAAACACGACTGAGAGATCGAGATGGATTTTAATACCAAAGAACTAACAAGAACAGCTAACGAAACCATAATATGCCTCCCATCTTCTACTGTTTTAGATGTTTGTTTCAGGAGGCATGTGCAAAGCATACTCTAGTACTACACGGCTATGAGATACACGACTTCCGAACAGTCACCATGAGGCTTTCAGTTGGCGCAGAACCTTAAGGTTTACGTTCTTTACTATTTAACATAGCTGGATCACATCCATGGCTAGCATAAAGTGTACAATAGACGTGTACCTTGTGAATTCTCTCTGGTTCCTGGCTCCTTGAACCCTGTGTCTGTAACAGTTGCTGGTCTTGTGGGGGACAGTCCAAAAGGCTGGTGGAAACCTTATCAAGCAGATGCCAGTGTGTAGTTATCGTGTACACACAAGCTCCCACGTCTTCCTGTCATGACTTCCCGTCTCAGATCCATGTACCACTCAGAGGTTAAACCCTTCTAATGCTCACTGCTAAGCTTCAGGGGAAGGTTCAATATATCGCTTGAAGAAAAAAATTGAAACCTGTTGATCTATTGAACCTGGAGGGGCAGGTTCAATAGATCGCTTGAAAAAAAATTAATCTGTAGATATATCTAGCATGGAAATCAACGCATATGCCTGGGTGTCTCGTTGACATCCTCCAAAAAGCAGAGAGATCACCTCCCCATGAGAGACCACCTCCCCATGAGAGACCAACTCCTCATGAGAGACCACCTCCCCATGAGAGACCACCTCCTCATGAGAGACCACCTCCCCATGAGAGACCACCTCCTCATGAGAGACCACCTCCCCATGAGAGACCAACTCCTCATGAGAGACCACCACCCCATGAGAGACCATCACCCCATGAGAGACCACCACCCCATGAGAGACCACCACCCCATGAGAGACCACCACCCCATGAGAGACCACCACCCCATGAGAGACCACCTCCCCATGAGAGACCACCCCCCACAGAGACCTCCAGGCCAACACAGGGGGCCTGGAGGTCTGAGAGTCCTTTATTTATAAGGGATGGGGACGATGTTTGGTGTTGTACATCACTGGCCTTAGTTTTCTCTTTTTTTATATATTTACATTTGAAAGAATATTTTTTTGTTGGTATTCATGTTCAACAGAAATGACCCAGTTTCACCGTACCCCTGTCAAACCAGACATATAAAGTGTGTGTGTGTGTGTGTGTGTGTGTCTCTGTGTGTGTGCGTGTGTGTGTTGAAATGGGAGGTGAAGTATTCTAAATGTTTCTTCTCTCCAGGTTGGTGGACGACCGTTGTGTGGTCCAACCAGAGGCCGGAGACCTGGCCAACCCACCCAAGAAATTCAGAGGTGTGTGTGCGTGCATGTGCGGCCTCTTAGTCAAATTATTGTATACACACTCCAATGGAAGGAGTATATACACACTCCGCCATAAGTCACCATTGGACACTTTTTGTGTCCAATGGTGCCCTCATGTTCTACCGAAGTGAGGTTCCTTTCATGTGTGTAACCTTCTAGTCCTTCTAGGAACTCCTTCATGTATGTCCTCCTAGTATGCTGAACCCCCCCGCCCCCCAGTCTCATCTGCTTTCAGCAGAGAGGAACGTTCAGAGTTTTGGGGAGACACACAGGATTTTACTCCTGTTTCTCTAGAATACAGACTTATTTTAGTAAAAGTTAAAAACAAGGCATTGATTATTATGTTGATGGACGTATAAGGCGTGTTACAACGTTTTAAACCAAAGAAAACGACTCTAAACACTATAATAAAGATGTCATTAATAAATGATGATGATATGTATGATCACTTTAATTTTCCTAAGGTAGAACATGGGTGGTTGCTTGTTACCGTTTGATACTTCTCTTTGTTGCTTTCCTTTTTATTCATGTGAAGCCCTTTGTGGCTCTGAGGACTCACCGTTGACACAGCCAATAACACACAGCCTTTTCTTCCCAGACTGCCTCTTCAAGGTGTGTCCCATGAACAGGTACTCGGCCCAGAAGCAGTTCTGGAAGGCCAAGCAGGGGAAGCAAGGCAACACCAACACACAGGGAGAGCTCTTCAAGAAGCTACAGGTGTCACACCGCCCTGAAAACACTTCACGATGACCTCTTTAATACAAGAAGTGTTCTTCAATGTCCATTTGAAAATTATAATGTTGTTCCATTTCCCAGCATGCGGCAGAACTGGAGCAGAAGCAGAACGATTCGGAGAACAAGAAGCTCCTGGGCGAAGTGGTTAAATACAGTAGTGTTGTTCAGGTACTTGTTCAGGTTCAGGTACTATTATCCCAAACATGTCAGTCTCCTCCACTTCTACTCCTTTTGTGTTTCTGTTGACCAAGGTTGTGTCTCTCCCAAGCCAAAGCTTGACATCTAGATGTACTGCTGTACATTTAAAAGAAAACACTACCTGCCTTTAAACAACATATACTTTCTTATGCATAGAGTTACAGTACATTAGGCTGTCTGCGGTCGGCAGAATACATGAAGGAGATGTAAACATTTCAATCCCAAGGCAAAACACCACCATAATATTGATATTAATTAGAAAAGAGTAAAGTATGTTATTGATATCCAAGAATATTCCCTATGAAAGTATGTCATATCATAGAGCAGGTATATTAATACATATATGACACACAAGGCTTCTGTAGGAAAGATGTTTGTAATATTTTGTCAATATTTTGCACTTGAGGAAGGACCTCAAGTGCACAGTGATAATATCTACAGCATCTAATCCGGTCATCCGGTGACATCTGACGCTCAGAATGTCTAACTCTAACGTGTTGTCATAAAGAGTGTTGTCAGTTCCATCCTTACACCAGAACGTACTTGATGGTATGATGTGCAAGTGAACAGCGTTGATAAAACCCTTTTATAAGACATTCTACATATATCTCTTGGATAACTAAAACCTTGAAAAAACAACAACCTTGGACTGATTAAAGTGAGCTGGTCCCTGGTATTTAAAGTGAACTGGTCCCTGGTATTTAAAGTGAACTGGTCCCTGGTATTTAAAGTGAGCTGGTCCCTGGTATTTAAAGTGAACTGGTCCCTGGTATTTAAAGTGAGCTGGTCCCTGGTATTTAAAGTGAGCTGGTCCCTGGTATTGGAGGTGAAGTGGTATTGGAATTAGAGTTTTTTTTGTAAGGTCACTGGTCCCTGGTGTTGTAATTGGTATTGAAAGGTCACTGGTTGTTGCTGTTGAAACTGGTATTGTAAGGTCCCTGGTGCTGTGACTGGCATTGAAAGGTCCCTGGTGTTGTATCTGTTATTGAAAGGTCACTGGTCCCTGGTGTTGTAACTGATTTTGTAAGTTCCAGGTGTTGTAACTGGTATTGAAAGGTCCCTGGTGTTGTAACTGGTATTGTATGGTCATTAGTTCCTGGTGTTGTAACTGGTATTGTAAGGTCCCTGGTGTTGTAACTGGTATTGCAAGGTTCCTGGTGTTGCAACTGGTATTTTATGGTTACTGGTTCCTGGTGTTGCAACTGGTATTTTAAGGTTCCTGGTGTTGTAACTGGTATTGTAAGGTTCCTGGTGTTGTAACTGGTATTGTAAGGTCACTGGTGTTGTAACTGGTATTGTAAGGTCACTGGTGTTGTAACTGGTATTGTAAGGTTCCTGGTGTTGTAACTGGTATTGTAAGGTTCCTGGTGTTGTAACTGGTATTTTAAGGTTCCTGGTGTTGTAACTGGTATTGTAAGGTCACTGGTGTTGTAACTGGTATTGTAAGGTTCCTGGTGTTGTAACTGGTATTGTAAGGTTCCTGGTGTTGTAACTGGTATTGTATGGCCACTGGTTGCTGGTGTTGTAACTGGTATTGTAAGGTCCCTGGTGTTGTAACTGGTATTGTAAGGTTCCTAGTATTGTTCCTGGTGTTGTAACTGGTATTGTAAGGTTCCTGGTGTTGTAACTGGTATTTTAAGGTTCCTGGTGTTTTAACTGGTATTGTAAGGTTCATAGTATTGTTCCTGGTGTTGTAACTGGTATTGTAAGGTTCCTGGTGTTGTAACTGGTATTTTAAGGTTCCTGGTGTTTTAACTGGTATTGTAAGGTTCATAGTATTGTTCCTGGTGTTGTAACTGGTATTGTAAGGTCACTGGTGTTGTAAATGGTATTGTAAGGTTCCTAGTATTGTTCCTGGTGTTGTGACTGATATTGTAAGGTTCCTGGTGTTGTAACTGGTATTTTAAGGTTCCTGGTGTTGTAACTGGTATTGTGAGGTTCCTGGTGTTGTAACTGGTGTTGTAAGACTGGTATTTTGTAAGGTTCCTGGTGTTGTAACTGGTATTTTAAGGTTCCTGGTTGTTTTAACTGGTATTGTAAGGTTCTCATAGTATTGTTCCTGGTGTTGTAACTGGTATTGTAAGGTCACTGGTGTTGTAACTGGTATTGTAAGGTCACTGGTGTTGTAACTGGTATTGTAAGGTTCCTGGTGTGTTGTTAACTGGTATTGTAAGGTTCCTGGTGTTGTAACTGATATTGTATGGCCACTGGTTGGCTGGTGTTGTAACTGGTATTGTAAAGGTCCCTGGTGTGTTGTAACTGGTATTGTAAGGTTCCTAGTATTGTTCCTGGTGTTGTAACTGGTATTGTAAGGTTCCTGGTGTTGTAACTGGTATTTTAAGGTTCCTGGTGTTTTAACTGGTATTGTAAGGTTCATAGTATTGTTCCTGGTGTTGTAACTGGTATTGTAAGGTCACTGGTGTTGTAACTGGTATTGTAAGGTTCCTGGTGTTGTAACTGGTATTGTAAGGTTCCTGGTGTTGTAACTGGTATTGTAAGGTTCCTGGTGTTGTAACTGGTATTGTAAGGTTCCTGGTGTTGTAACTGGTATTGTATGGCCACTGGTTGCTGGTGTTGTAACTGGTATTGTAAGGTTCCTGGTGTTGTAACTGGTATTGTATGGCCACTGGTTGCTGGTGTTGTAACTGGTATTGTAAGGTCCCTGGTGTTGCAACTGGTATTGTAAGGTTCCTGGTGTTGTAACTGGTATTGTAAGGTTCCTGGTGTTGTAACTGGTATTGTAAGGTTCCTGGTGTTGTAACTGGTGTTGTAACTGGTATTGTAAGGTAACTGGTGTTGTAACTGGTATTGTAAGGTAACTCTGGTGTTTTTCAGCTGCTGCACATCAAGTCCAACAAGTACCTGACGGTGAACAAGCGACTGCCGGCGCTGCTGGAGAAGAACGCCATGCGGGTGTCACTGGACCCGGCGGGCAACGAGGGCTCCTGGTTCTACATCCAGCCCTTCTGGAAGCTCCGCAGCGAGGGCGACAACGTAGGTACCGGGGGTCCCAGGGGAGAGCATCACTGCGAGGAACGTACGCTAAATCGGGACGGGGTCTGGGACACAGGTATTTTTTGGATTTTCTGGAGCCATAAAGGTTGGACACTGGTGGTAAAATGCTACTACTACTACTATTACTACTACTACTACTACAACAACATAATAATAATACTACAACTACTACTACTACAACAACATAATAATAATAATAATAATAATAATAATAATAATAATAATAATAATAATAATAATAATAATAATAATAATGTACACACATATTCAATGATTGGATTATTTTTAATTGAATGTGGCCCAGTCAGCAAGACTAGGGACATAAGGATTTCTGGCGACATATCTTTAACCCAGGACTACAAAGATGTAGCTTAGCAATCGGAGACGGATCGCAGGCTGCCGTCAGTCTGAACCTTTCAGTTGGCTTTAGATTTCCAAGGGGCATCACCAAGGGCCGAAGACCACAATGCCTCTGGAGGCCAATGAATAGGCATACAACCAATCAGAGCAAGGGTACTGATGACGTAGCACTGAGCCACGAAGCTAAGATTTAAGTGTGGTTGTTTGGTCTTCTTTTAGTGAAAATATACCATCCAGTTCGTTGGAACACTGTTTCGATAGCGGGATAAACCAACCGTTCTACATCAGCAGAAGCCGTCTTTGTTGTTGACTTGTAATGCCTCTAACTGCGCTCCTGCACGTCGTAATTTTCATCCCGCCTCCTTTTAGATAAACGGTTTTGATTGGTCGGCCCTTCTCCTACCGGTCATGTTTTTGTATGGGAGGGGAGCCTATCTGACCTTATCTGCAGAGCAAATGAAACACGAGCTTGTGAGACAGGGCTGGTTGAGGCTAACAAAGACCTAATGGTACAGGGGTTTTTACAAGCACACATGACTTGGGATTGTCCCCATTATATATACCACCCTGTAAACACCCTGAAGACTTTAGATTGGTCCTACCTTTTTTAATTCATTGTTTCAACCCAGTTTTACAAAATAGACCTGGGAGATGTTACTCTAGTTGAGGCTTTAGAGGCCTGAGTCTTCGAACCACAATGGGTAATCTTCCGTGTAGGACTCCTGTTCCCCCATTTTCTCCCTGAGGTCATGCGTGTCTTCCTATGATAATGCGTCCTACAAGAAATAACTTTTAATCTGGAACCAATGTTTAATCCCCTCCCCCACCGATGGAAATAAAGTGTCTTGGTTTATACATACAGCACAGTTTACTTTAGTTTTTCCTGCCCTATTAACATTTGTGATTTTTGTCCTTCTCTTTTGCTTTAGCCTCCTTTTAATGAAGGTATTGCTCTTGTGTGTGCATGTGTTTTTTGTGTTTTCTCTGACATAGACATTAGAGTTTTGAAAGCATGTTTTTCTTGTTGCATGCAGTTGTTTAGGCTTTCGTGAGAACCATTCACTGTACTTCCTTCTAGCTAAGTTTTCATCCCATTTACTATCGTGTGGAATGGATTGGCTCAACATTTAGACTATGCTTGTTTGCGGCTGCATGGATGAATGGACGAGAGAGTATTCCGATTGGTGGACAGAAGGAGGAAGAAGCTGCGATGCAGCAACCCCACTGGCTGGTTCTGTCTTGGCCTTGACTCACGTTGTATTAACAGATCTGTCGGGACACCCTGGGGTGTCCCAACAGGTCCTCACACCGAGGCACTGAGTGAGGCACTGAGAGATGCGGTTTGTCGTGTTGTGGGTAGTATGCATAAGGCAGATAGATCTCCTTGCATGGGCACCTTGTCGTGAGTTCAAAGTGTTGCGATGATGTCCAGTTCCTGTTCACGGGTGTAAAAGGGTCTGTGCTTTGATGGCAGGTGGTGGTTGGAGACAAGGTGGTCCTGATGCCCGTTAACGCAGGACAACCCCTCCACGCCAGCAACATCGAGCTGCTGGACAACCCCGGCTTCAAGGAGGTAAGGGCTGGACCCGCCATCAACACCAAACACCTTAACCAGCATTGTCGACAAAGACGGGGTTGGACAAATGTTACGAATAAGATGGATGCTTTTATAAAATGTGCGGTACTTTAAAGATTTTGTGTGGTTCTCTTTGGCGATAGGCGGTAGTTGTTCCCATAGGGCTCTTGGGTGACGCCGGCCTCACCCACTTGGTAACATCAGCGTACGACAGGGCTCTCATCCCCGTAGGCTCGTCCCCATGTCACCTCATGTGGCCTTAGGTAGCGTCTGAACACAGATCGGTTCCCATGACGGTCTTCCACATTACCGCTCTCAGCTTTGGCGCCAGACTTTAATAGTTTGTCTCTAATCTTTCACTGTCATGACAACCTCATTGTTTTATATTGTTAATGGCTTACTTTCCTCATCATTTATCATTATTCCAATCCAAATTAATTTTCCAAACATAACTCATAACCCATTATTGTCCTGTGTGTGACCAGATCCTGCTGCTCCTCAGTTCAGCGGTTCTCAACTGGTCTCAGGACCCCTGTGTGTCATTAGTCACTAAGCCCCAGGCCAAAAACATAGATATTATTTGACCAATATTGCATTAATCAGTGATGCCCTGATGAACTGTTAAAAACATTGGGCAGACAAAGAGCTGCACCAAGAGGTTCCCAGCTCAATGAAACAGTCAGCATTGAAACAACACTTTGAATCGAGGCTTGGCATATGGTCTGACCCACACTTGAGGCCCTTCTGACCCACCAAGGGTCGCGTCCCACCAGTTGAGAATCCAAGATCCAGCCCATAATAATCCCGGTCTTCTCTTCATTGTGTCCTCTGCGTGTGTCCCCTAGGTTAATGCCGTCAACTGCAACACCAGCTGGAAGGTGGCCTTGTTCATGAAGTTCAGCGACTACAGAGAGGACGTGCTGAAAGGGGTAAGCGCCACTGGCCCTGCCATCTTCATGTTATTAAAGACCCCAATATCATGCTTTTTTAGGGTTAATAATTGCATTTGGGGGTACTACTAGAACAGGCTAACATGTTAAATACCCCTTATTATTCTCACATCATTCATTTCTACAAAAACGAAATTCAGCTCCTTTCAAAACCTTTCTCTTTTGTATCATGTCCCTTTAAGCCCCCCCTCCCGAGTAGCAGTCTGATGTGATTGGTCAGCATGCCCACTCTGTTGCGATTGGTCAAACGCTTTGCGTCTGTGTCAGCAAATTCAACCCCGACAAGTAGTAAACATTGCGGGTAGCCAGGAGGCGGGACTTCTGCACTTTAGCACCCACTGCACGGTCTGACGTCACACTGATACAGAAATAAAGTTTTAGCGCAAACAAGCTGTTCACACACACTTGTTGAGAGGCCTTCTCGGCGGGCAAGAATACTCCCCCTGGCTCGGACTTAGACTCTTCTAGCTAAGCATTCTTAAATCATAAACATAAACACGTAAATATAGGTCACCTCACAGTCTAAAGAGGCTGAGAACAATCAAAGCATACAATTCAAAAACCTTCTAGTGCTGCACGACCTAATTCAACCGCTTAAGAGAATGCACAGTAGCCATCGGATACAGAGACATAACGGTTATCTGTATCTTTTTATTTCATTTTGTGACTGTGCAGTTCCAGTAAATAAATGTTATCCCAGAGCTTTCTGAAGGCCACCACTAGGTCTACGTCTCTTTAAAGTGTGCTCTAAACGGCTGCTGCGCCACGTCACACATCAGAGCAGGCGCTGAACATGTTGATGAGTGGTGCTGTGGTCTCAGGGAGACGTGGTGAGGCTGTTCCACGCCGAGCAGGAGAAGTTCCTCACGGGAGACGAGTACAAGAAGAAGCAGCACGTCTTCCTTCGCACAACCCTGCGTCAGTCCGCCACCTCTGCCACCAGCTCCAAAGCCCTCTGGGAGATAGAGGTACCCAGACCCACACCAACACTGCACCCAACACCTCTCAGACACTACACCCAGGCTACACCCAGCACCCCTCAGACACTAAACCAACGCTACACCCAACACCCCTCAGACCCCAATACACCACTGCCTCACCAAACGCCTCTCAATGTCTTCATCAACAAAAGAATAGTCCTGTTTAACAATGTTTATGGAACATGTATTTGTAATCGTGTATGGGGGTCAAATTGGGAAATGAATGCACAGTTGTTTTAAATGTTGTCTTAATACAATGACTTAGATTTCCCTGTTGTATTACATGTAAAATAACACCATCCTTTCCCTTTCCATACTTCTAGCTATCTTTCATTCTTACTAATCTGCTGATTGTAACGCTAGTGTTACTCTCTGCAGAATGAGGCATCAGACCCCCTGTACATTAAAACTCCTGTTTCTTCCAAGCCTGTATTTCATTATCACCCTGTTCCCCCCATGCAGGTAATGCATTATCACTCTGTTGGTCCCATAAAGTAGTGCATTATCACTCTGTTGGTCCCATAAGGTAGTGCATTATCCCTCTGTTGGTCCCATAAAGTAGTGCATTATCACCCTGTTGGTCCCATAAGGTAGTGCATTATCCCTCTGTTGGTCCCATAAAGTAGTGCATTATCACCCTGTTCCCCCCATGCAGGTAGTGCATTATCCCTCTGTTGGTCCCATAAGGTAGTGCATTATCCACTCTGTTGGTCCCATAAGGTAGTGCATTATCACTCTGTTGGTCCCATAAGGTAGTGCACTATCCCCCTG
The DNA here is from genome assembly GCA_900291075.1 of Melanogrammus aeglefinus. Taxonomy (NCBI): domain Eukaryota; kingdom Metazoa; phylum Chordata; class Actinopteri; order Gadiformes; family Gadidae; genus Melanogrammus; species Melanogrammus aeglefinus. Next base: position 23,889 of record OLKM01001535.1, read on the forward strand.
TTGGTCCCATAAGGTAGTGCATTATCACTCTGTTGGTCCCATAAGGTAGTGCATTATCACTCTGTTGTCCCATATGGTAGTGCATTATCCCTCTGTTGATCCCATAAAGTAGTGCATTATCACCCTGTTCCCCCCATGCAGGTAGTGCATTATCCCTCTGTTGGTCCCATAAGGTAGTGCATTATCCCTCTGTTGGTCCCATAAGGTAGTGCATTATCACTCTGTTGGTCCCATAAGGTAGTGCATTATCACTCTGTTGGTCCCATAAGGTAGTGCATTATCACTCTGTTGGTCCCATAAGGTAGTGCATTATCCCTCTGTTGGTCCCATAAGGTAGTGCATTATCACTCTGTTGGTCCCATAAGGTAGTGCATTATCACTCTGTTGGTCCCATAAGGTAGTGCATTATCCCTCTGTTGGTCCCATAAGGTAGTGCATTATCCCTCTGTTGGTCCCATAAGGTAGTGCATTATCCCTCTGTTGGTCCCATAAGGTAGTGCATTATCACCCTGTTCCCCCCATGCAGGTAGTGCATTATCCCTCTGTTGGTCCCATAAGGTAGTGCATTATCCCCTCTGTTGGTCCCATCAGGTTAGTGCATTATCACTCTGTTGGTCCCATAAAGGTAGTGCATTATCCACTCTGTTGGTCCCATAAAGGTAGTTCATTATCCACTCTGTTGGTCCATAAGGTAGTGCATTATCACTTCTGTTGGTCCCATAAGGTAGTGCATTATCACCTCTGTTGGTCCCATAAGGTAGTGCATTATCACCCTCTGTTGGTCCCATAAAGGTAGTGCATTATACACTCTGTTGGTCCCATAAGGTAGTGCATTATCACCTCTGTTGGTCCCATAAGGTAGTGCATTATCCCTCTGTTGGTCCCATAAGGTAGTGCATTATCACCCTGTTCCCCCCATGCAGGTAGTGCATTATCCCTCTGTTGGTCCCATAAGGTAGTGCATTATCACCCTGTTGGTCCCATAAGGTAGTGCATTATCTCTCTGTTCATTATGGCTCTGTTCATTATGGCTCTGTTCATTATGGCTCTGTTCATTATCGCTCTGTTCATTATGGCTCTGTTCATTATCGCTCTGTTCATTATCGCTCTGTTCATTATCTCTCTGTTCATTATGGCTCTGTTCATTATCGCTCTGTTCATTATCTCTCTGTTCATTATGGCTCTGTTCATTATCACTCTGTTCATTATCGCTCTGTTCATTATCGCTCTGTTCATTATCGCTCTGTTCCTCCCTACAGGTAGTGCATTATGACTCTGTTCATTATCGCTCTGTTCATTATCGCTCTGTTCATTATCGCTCTGTTCATTATCGCTCTGTTCATTATCGCTCTGTTCCTCCCTACAGGTAGTGCATTATGACCCATGTCGTGGAGGAGCTGGACAGTGGAACAGCCTCTTCCGTTTTAAACACTTGGCAACAGGGAACTACCTTGCTGCTGAGGTAATGAGTGTTTGTGTGTTTATGGGTGTGTGTGTGTGTGTGTGTGTGTGTGTGTGTGTGTGTGTGTGTGTGTGTGTGTGTGTGTGTGTGTGTGTGTGTGTGTGTGTGTGTGTGTGTGTGTGTGTGTGTGTGTAGTCCACAGAACACACCTTCTTTTGTATTTGTGTTTATGGTCTAAGGAGTGGCGGCTAGTGCTTACACATAAGAAACACAAATATTTCTGTAAGTTAGTCGTAAATATGTGGTATTATTTTAATCCTGACTTTGATTTGATGAGTTATTTTAAAACATGTTCAGTTTAATGTGTAGATCTCTTTATTGTTTTTAAATTATTTTAAATAGGAAGTAAAGTCAAGTTGGAATTCAACAAATCAACGGCTATCCAGAATGAGTACATCCGCAAACAGCCACACACCATCCACCCACACACCAACGCATCCACACACTATCCACACACACGCATCCACACAACACACACACGCATCCACACACACACACATCCACACACACACATCCACACACACATCCACACACAGACATACACATCCACACAGACACATCCAGACACATAAACACATCCACACACATCCACACACACATCCACACACACATCCATATTCACCCACAAATCCACACACACATCCACACACTCCACACTCCACACACATCCACATACACACATCCGCACATCCATAGACACTTATTTGCGTTATACGCGTCTCCACACACACACACACACACCCACCGCCCAGACAGAGCTCCACACACACACACACCGCCCAGACAGAGCTCCACACACACCGCCCAGACAGAGCTCCACACACACACACCGCCCAGACAGAGCTCCACACACACACACACCGCCCAGACAGAGCTCCACACACACACACACCGCCCAGACAGAGCTCCACACACACACACACAACCGCCCAGACAGAGCTCCACACACACACACCGCCCAGACAGAGCCCACACACACCACACACACCACACACACACACCGCCCAGACAGAGCTCCACACACACACACACCACCCAGACAGAGCTCCACACACAAACACACACACACACACACACACACCGCCCAGACAGAGCTCCACACACACACACACACACCGCCCAGACAGAGCTCCACACACACACACACCACCCAGACAGAGCTCCACACACACACACACACCGCCCAGACAGAGCTCCACACACACACACACCGCCCAGACAGAGCTCCACACACACACACACACACGCCCAGACAGAGCTCCACACACACACACACCGACCCAGACAGAGCTCCACACACACACACACACCGCCCAGACAGAGCGCCAAATGTCAACACACATGGCGCCTCGGGTGTCTCTTGGCCGGGACCCGACGCCCGCGTTGTGAGCTCAGTGGAACGTCACATTGGGTTTGGGGGAGACTGGCCCAAACATAGGATTGGTTGTCTCTAAATTACAGTCAGATTTTAGTAATCACATTCAAATAGCATTGATTACTTTGTTGGCGATCATGTAGGACATATAACCACATAAAAAGTATTTTGGTTAAACTTGCCCTCCATAAAACATTCAACATTAATTTAATGTCAGCTGAACTATAATACAGTAAGTGTGGTTGCAGTAGGTGGCAGTATTCACATCTTTATGAAGCACCATTCATTTTCTGGAGTCTCCATTCAGGAGTTGGGTTTCCATGGGTTCAGAGGTTAAACAGGCTGCAGGGATGTCAGGCTGCTGAAGACAGTCTAGCATTAACGCTTAGGAACGACTATCTCCGTCCCCCGTCGCTGACAGCGATAAAGGCTCCTTCTGCCTCATCGCCACCACTACAGCAGTGAGTCGAGAATATGTACAATCAATTTGGCATGATATGTCAAGAGAATTAAACCATCGGCTTATGGGTGCTCACAACTTTGCCCTGCAAGGACTATATAAGAAAATAACCTGCTTTACCTACTGACATACCTTCCAAGTCAGCACGGCCGAAAGTTCAGTGATAAACACATTGTTCAGATAATTAAGTGTTTAGACCAAGCAGTTGTCAAGGAGAAAACACCAAGTACAAATTGCAAGCTACAAGCCTACAATTTTTGGCAAAACGTAACGTTTTTGGGCAATTAATAGCACACCTTTTAATCTAAATCACTGACTGCAATTGCACTGCACACTTTAATGAGTCCTTTGCTGTGTTGTCGATACAGGGGAACCCCGATTTCAAAGATGAACCCGTGGAGACCAAGGGAGAGGTAAGTCAATCAATCAACCCTTTATTTAACCAGGTAGAAATTCATTGAGATTGAAATCTCTTTTACGAGAATGACCTGGCCAAGATGGCCAGGTGGCAGCACCTTGATAGAATAAACACATTCAACAGTCACATACAATTCTCGGAGACCACACTCAGCACCAATCAATGTACAGTACAAGATTAGAGTCACCACAAGAACGTTCCAAACACCACATACTGGACTCTTAAGGGTCACCAATGTTGTGGAAGGTTTGCAGTAGTTTGACAGAAGCTGGTTGCAGTCCGTCTGACAGGGCTCCGGGGGTCTCTTCCCACATGGAGATAGAAACAGCTCGGGAACAGCAGCAGCGGTAGTTTGTTTCTACAGTCTTTCAGGCCTCCTTGTTCTGTGGTTATGCAATCCTTGCAACACGCACGCACACACAGGAACATACGCACGCGAACATACGCACAGGAACATACGCACGTACACAAACGGAATACACAGGAAGAAAAACATACGCACAGAGGAACACGCACAAACCCACAAAGGTTCACATACACGCACGCACACAGGAACACGAATAGAGGAACACACAAAAGCACAAACCGTCTGCCAAACTGGCTGAACCCTGAATCCATATCCAGACTTTTCTCTCAGCTCCTAGCTACCTTCCTCATTTGTATTCTGCCACTGTATCCACACACACACACACACACACACACACACACACACACACACACACACACACACACACACACACACACACACACACACACACACACACACACACACACACACACACACACACACACACACACACACACTAAAGCTCCTCTCAGACCCACCGCATGCTTTTGCATGCACATGCAGCAACTCAGACACACAAGGGGGGCCTTACATAACGTCTGGTGGCTGGGTGCCCTCTGAGGGGGAGACGTGCTGTCTGATTTCTCCTCCTTTCAGCCTGCCGCTACTGAGCCTGGGGCTGAGTCAGGGGGAGGAGGAGGCGAGAGGGAGGGGAGAGGAGGAGAGAACGGGAGAACAGGAGAGTGGAGAGGGGGTGTGGGAGGAGAGTTGATTGCCGTGTGTCGGGGACCTCGGTGAATGCACAGAGCTTGGGGAGAAATTAAGCCCTACCATTAGTATCTGTTATCCTCCGCTCCGCATACAGCGGCCCACGCCACCTCGCCTAACGCCACGCAGCGCGGTGTCTGGTGCAGCGGGCTCTGAGCACAGAGGACCATACCCTGTATAGACTCCATCATCAGGGGGTGTGCTGTGTGAGTGAGTCTGCGTCATGCGTGTGTGTGGTGTGTGGTGTGTGTGTGTGTGTGTGTGTGTGGTGTGTGTTGTGTGGTGTGTGTGTGTGTGTGTGTGTGTTGTGTGTGTGTGTGTGTGTGTGTGTGTGTGTGAAAAGCATAATACCATTATTAATATGGAATAAAAATGAAGCACAAACATTTGAAGAAGCAGGTCTGCATGTAAAGGGGACTAATACCTGGCGTTGCACAATGCCAAACGACTGTGTGATCTTCCCCTCCACCATGGCTGCTGCCTCCGCACCAGAGCGAGACGGAGACGCTGTTCTCCAAGAGGAAGCGCCAGGCGGCCGACAAGATCAACTTCGTGCTGGTCTCCGTGCCGCACGGCAACGACATCGCCTCGCTGTTTGAGCTGGACGCCACCACACTGCAGAGGGCTGACTGTCTGGTGCCCAGGTCAGCACACACACCGACTGACTGACTGACTGACTGACTGACTGACTGACTGACTGACTGACTGACTGACTGACTGACTGACTGACTGACTGACTGACTGACTGACTGACTGACTGACTCACTCACAGACACACTCACTCACTGACTGACTACTGACTGACTGACTGACTGACTCACTCACAGACACACTCACTCACTCACTCACTCACTCACTCACTCACTCACTCACTCACTCACTCACTCACTCACTCACTCACTGACTGACTGACTGACTGACTCACTGACTGACTCACTGACTGACTCACAGACACACTCACTCACTCACTCACACACTCACTCACTCACTCACTCACTCACTCACTCACTCACTCACTCACTGACTCACAGACACACTCACTCATTCACTCACAGACTGACTCACTGACTGACTGACTGACTCACTCACAGACACACTCACTCATTCACAGACACACTCACTCATTCACTCACTCACTCACTCACTGACTGACTCACAGACACACTCACTCACTCACTCACTGACTGACTCACAGACACACTCACTCACTCACAGACACACTCACTCATTCACAGACACACTCACTCATTCACAGACACACTCACTCATTCACAGACACACTCATTCACTCATTCACTCACTCACTCATTCACAGACACACTCACTCACCCACTCACTCACTCACTCACTCACAGACACTCACTCAGGCCCACCACACCGCTCCCTATACACAGAGTATGCAGAGTGTGTCGGGTACCAAATACCTGGGGGGCACCAAAAATGAAGGTTTGTAAAAAAAAAAAAAAATAGTACATTATTGAATTAAAAAAATATCTATAAATTAGTAATGAAGAGGCCCACCGTTGTTTTTTCTTAATTGTAGAACCGTTCACTCAATGTCGGCAGATTAGATGTTTATACCCCCCCCCCCCCCCCCCCTCGCGTAGGGCACTCATAACGGCCCTCACTCACTCACAGACACACTCACTCATTCACAGACACACTCACTCATTCACAGACACACTCACTCATTCACAGACACATTCACTCATTCACAGACACACTCACTCATTCACAGACTCACTCACTCACTCACTCACTCACTCACTCACTCACTCACTCACTCACTCACTCACTCACTCACTCACTCCCTCACCACTCCCTCAACGGACCTCACTCACTCACAGACACACTCACTCATTCACAGACACACTCACTCATTCACAGACACACTCACTCATTCACAGACTCACTCACTCATTCACAGACACACTCACTCATTCACAGACACACTCACTCATTCACAGACTCACTCACTCACTCACTCACTCACTCACTCACTCACTCACTCACTCACTCACTCACTCCCTCACCAGCGGGGCGGATGGTCATATTGTGTGTGTGTTGTGTGACGTTGGGTGTGGGTCTGTTGTCATGAGCAGGAACTCCTACGTGAGGCTGAGGCACCTGTGTACCAACACCTGGGTGACCAGCACCAACTACCCCATCGACACGGAGGAGGAGAGACCCGTCATGCTCAAGGTCAGCCGCACGCACAACCACAACACAACAATACAACACAACCACGACACAACCACAGCACAACCACGACACAACACAACCACAGCACAACACAACCACAACACAACCACAACACACAACACAACCACAACACAACCACGACACAACACAACCACAACACAACCACAACACAACAACACAACCACAACACAACAACACAACACAACCACGACACAACCACAACACAACCACAACACACAACACAACCACAACACAACCACAACAACACAACCACAACACAACCACAACACAACCACGACACAACCACAACACAACCACGACACAACACAACACAACCACGACACAACCACGACACAACCACGACACAACCACAACACAACCACAACACAATCACAACACAACCACAACACAACAATACAACACAACCACGACACAACCACAACACAACCACAGCACAACCACGACACAACCACGACACAACACAACCACAACACAACCACAGCACAACACAACCACGACACAACCACAACACAACACAACACAACCACGACACAACCACAACACAACTACCCCATCGACACGGAGGAGGAGAGGCCAGTGATGCTCAAGGTCAGCCGCACGCACACACAACCACAACACAACCACAACACAACCTCAACACAACCACAACACAACCACAACACAACCACAAACACAACCACGACACAACACAACCACAACACAACCACAACACAACCACAACACAACACAACCACACAACAACCACACCACAACCACGACACAACACAACCACAACACAACCACGACACAACCACGACACAACCACGACACAACACAACCACGACACTACCCCAACACAACACACAAACACAACCACGACACACAACCACAACACAAACTAACCCCATCGACACGGAGGAGGAGAGGCCAGTGATGCTCAAGGTCAGCCGCACGCACACACAACCACAACACAACCACAACACAACCTCAACACAACCACAACACAACCACAACCACAACACAACCACAACACAACCACAACACAACCACAACACAACACACAACCACAACCACAACACAACCACAACACAACCACGACACAACCATGACACAACACAACCACAACACAACACAACACAACCACAACACAACCCGATGTGTTTGTTTTGAGCGTCAACATTAGGAGACGCCGTCATGGCAGTCTTGCTCTGGGTGAACACCCAAGCACACACTCACTCTCATACACACACTTGCAAAGACCTGCACACAGTTAGGATTATAAATCCTTATTATAATTCATAAACATTGATACGTATGGCTTCATGTCTTTTACTCACATTGGACCCTTAACTACTGCTGCATTCATCATGAACTCATATTCACTCATTCATGGATGTATGTGTACAGACTGAAGCTTTTGATTGATATACTATCTACATATTTTGATTTATTGATCCATACATATGTTCAATCGTACACTCGTCAGATTTCCATTTCAGATATCTAGGGCCCGCTTAGACTTTGTTGTCCTATCTATATTTGTATATTATCTAGGTTTGGTTCTGTACTCCTCTCCCTGCTGGCGCTGCTATGACACCTGAATTTCCCTCCCAGGATTAACACCCGTTGATCTCCTCTCACCCTACCTCGTCTCATCTTGTCGATGGCTTGTGCTTTGACTCTCCCCCGACGCCGTAGATCGGCACCTGCTCCACCAAAGAGGACAAGGAGGCGTTCGCCATCGTGTCCGTGCCGCTCTCCGAGGTCAGGGACCTGGACTTTGCCAACGACGCCAGCAAGGTGCTGGAGTCCACCGTCCGCAAGCTGCAGTATGGAAACATCGCGCAGAACGAACGCAGGTACGCTGGCACACCCCCAGTGCTAACACAACCCCCGGTAACACAACCACTAGTGACACAACCACTAGTAACACAACCCCCGGCAACACAACCACCGGCAACACAACCACCAGTAACACAACCCCCGGCAACACAACCACCGGCAACACAACCCCCGGGTATCGAGTCCCCTGGGAGTGGTAGCATCAGCTCAAGTCATCTGGGGCCTGGTCCGTGCTCTTCTCCTCCCTGTGGACTCCAGGTTTGTGACGAAGCTCCTGGAGGACCTCGTGTTCTTCGTCTGTGAAGCGGTGAACAACGGCCAAGACGTTCTGTCGGTGGCCATCTTCAGACCCAACCGGGAGCGGCAGAAACTCATGAGGGAGCAAAACATACTCGCTCAGGTCTGTGGCTATACACACACATACACACCCACACGCGCACGCACACGCACATGCACGCACACATCATTATCCTGCAACTAATCTATTGGGTGTGCCAGTAGTCATGACTGCCTTATTAATGAGTATAACAGATGTAATGAGAGCAGGGTTATCAGAGATGAAACTGATCAGTGTTGTTGGCGATGCACTGGCCGGACTGATTGTGCTGAAAGGAATACAGACTACATGGCATTTAACTCCAATTAGATTACCTCCAATGGGGAATGCTTAATAAAGTATAAAGTGTGTGTGTCTGTGTGTGTGTGTGTGTGTGTGTGTGTGTGTGTGTGTGTGTGTGTGTGTGTGTGTGTGTGTGTGTGTGTGTGTGTGTGTGTGTGTGTGTGTGTGTGTGTGTGTGTGTGTGTCCTTTCCCGTGCTCCAGATCTTCGGCATCCTGAAGGCCCCGTTCACAGACCAGGGCGACGGGCCCATGCTGAAGCTGGAGGACTTGGGGGACCAGCGCTACGCTCACTTCAAGTACATGCTGAGACTCTGCTACCGGGTGCTGCGCCACTCGCAGCAGGACTACCGCAAGAACCAGGCAAGACCCCCCCCGAGCTGGGCTCACTAAGCCTGGGCCTAGCAGCTGGGTCTTTGTTGAGACCAGTCTTTAAAATGGACTTCAAGTGCCAATTTCACCAATCAAACCGGTCAAAGCCTGTTCCTGACTACGGCCGGTCTGAGTGATGCACGTTCATGTGAATGCTCAGGCACGGCGCCTAGCATTGTGCGTTGCTAGGATACATTGTTTAACAATTTCCTGCTGTTTTGCTCCTCTGTAGCTCAACGTTAGACTGAATAGGACCGGGTAAAAGGCAACTGGACGGACCTTGAGATCCTGAAGGAGATAGAGTAGCCAGCACAGGAACACACCAACCGCCAAACAGTCCACCCTCAGAGCAAACAGTCCACCCTCAGAGCAAACAGTCCACCCTCAGAGCAAACAGTCCACCCTCAGAGCAAACAGTCCACCCTCAGAGCCAAACAGTCCACCCTCAGAGCAAACAGTCCACCCTCAGAGCAAACAAACAGTCCACCCTCAGAGCAAACAACAGTCCACCCTCAGAGCAAAAACAGTCCACCCTCAGAGCAAACAGTCCACCCTCAGAGCAAACAGTCCACCCTCAGAGCAAACAGTCCACCCTCAGAGCAAACAGTCCACCCTCACAGAGCAAACAGTCCACCCCTCAGAGCAAACAGTCCCCCCTCAGAGCAACACAGTCCACCCTCAAGCAAGCAAACAGTCCACACCCTCAGAGCAAACAGTCCACCCTCAGAGCAAACAAAACAAGTCCACCCTCAGAGCAAACAGTCCACCCTCAGAGCACAACACAGTCACCCTCAGAGCAAAACAAACAGTCCACCCTCAGAGCAAAACAGGTCCACCCTCAGAGCAAACAGTACCACCCTCAGAGCAAAACAGTCCACCCCTCAGAGCAAACAGTTCCACCCTCAGAAGCAAACAGTCCAACCTCAGAGCAAAACAGGTCCACCCCTCAGAGCAAACAAAACAGTCCACCCCTCAGAGCAAACAGTCTCCACCCTTCAGAGCAAACAAACAAGTCCACCCTCAGAAGCAAACAGTCCACACCCTCAGGAGCAAACAAAACCAGTCCCACCCCTCAGAGGCAAACAGTCCCACCCTCAGAGCAAACAAACAGGTCCACCCTCAGAGGCAAACAGTCCACCCCTCAGAGCAAAACAAACAGTCCACCCTCAGAGCAAACAGTCCACCCTCAGAGCAAACAGTCCACCCTCAGAACAAACAGTCCACCCTCAGAGCAAACAGTCCACCCTCAGAACAAACAGTCCACCCTCAGAGCAAACAAACAGTCCAACCTCAGAACAAACAAACAGTCTAACCTTAGAACAAACAAACAGTCCAACCTTAGAACAAACAAACAGTCTAACCTTAGAACAAAGAAACAGTCCAACCTTAGAACAAACAGTCTAACCTTAGAACAAACAAACAGTCTAACCTTAGAACAAATAAACAGTCCACCCTCAGAGCAAACAGTCCAACCTTAGAACAAACAAACAGTCCAACCTCAGAACAAACAAACAGTCCAACCTTAAAACAAACAAACAGTCCAACCTTAGAACAAACAAGCTGTCAACGTGTGGATAAATCACAGAGGCCTTTTATAGCCGCCTCTGTCTCTGGCTGTCATCAGCTGCAGCACTGTTGACAGACTGCGTTGTGACTGCAGCCATGACACCAATTAGATCTTCCTATAGAATTGAAACCTCTCCATCTGCTCCTCCTTGCTATACATCCTAAATGGATTGCTTCTGTCTGTAATTACGTCGCTCGTCTGAACAAGCTTGTTGTAAGTCGATGAGATGCAGCGCTGTGGAGCAGAGTTGCTAGTGTAGAAACGGCCCAGATTGTAACTTCAGCCTGCTGCCGACGAGCCCAGATACACCCAACCCTGCTGAAGTCCAGGCCTCAGCCCTGTTGGACCAATCAGCCCTGATAATCAATTAAAGTACATCTCAGCCAGTCATAACCATCTCAGGGTTTCAATCAAGTGTGTCTTGTGGCACCTGCATTTAGTAAAAGAGCAGCTTGGTCTGAGGGGTGATCCTTAGTTTGATCCTTATTCCTGCTTGGTGGCTACCGAGAGGTTCACCAAGAAACGTTGTCCATCCGTCATGGAGCTGCTCAGGGCGGATGGTCACTGCTGTGGCTTCAGGCGTCGCTGGAGCCTGACCAGGATAGTCTGATAGTCTGTTTCCTCTGTGAACCTGCTCAAACATCTATGGCCATCATTCAGAAGTGCTCACCAAGCTGTCATCTCCCCCCTTCAGGAATACATTGCCAAGAAGTTCTGCATCATGCAGTCCCAGATAGGCTACGAGATCCTGGCCGAGGACACCATCACTGCCCTGCTGCACAACAATCGCAAGCTCCTGGAGAAGCACATCACCGCCAAGGAGATCGAGACCTTCGTGAACCTCCTGAGACGCAATCGAGAGCCCAGGTGTGAGAGCTCAACCTCCCTTTCAAAGTCATGTTGGGGTTAGGCTTTCCTCTAACATTCAAACGGAGGAGGAACCATGGCAACGATACAAGTCTTGTCACAAAGACAAGAGGCCAGTACATAGTATTAAATACGTGTAATGTCAATGCGTCAAATGCGCATGGACAAGCTTTCAGACCAGACGCCTCTTTCTGAGCTCTGGTTTAAATCATCCCAAACAGTGTCTTGTATTTGTCTCATCAGAGAACCGTCCAGTTTATGTGGTCAGATCCACAGGATGGAGAACGTGTCCATGATTTGGCCTGTTTCCCCAGGTTCCTGGACTACCTCTCTGACCTGTGCGTGTCCAATAACACCGCCATCCCCGTCACCCAGGAGCTCATCTGTAAATTCATGCTGAACCCCAACAACGCAGACATCCTCATCCAGACCAAGTCAGTCCGAACTCGCGCCTCTCCACTGGGAAGACGGCTGCTATCAATTCCTTACAAAGAGTTGCAATTCTGAGATGTTATGCTGAGCATGAGCAATGTTGAGTTCTCAATTATTCAATGCACCAAAAAAGTTTTAGGTGGACATCTCTTAAAATGTCAGCCTTCTTTCGCACTCCTCCTCTTCTTCCTTTGTTCATTTCCTTCTCCTTCCTCTTCCTCCCCGTTCTTCTCCCTCTTCCTCTTTGTCTTCATCTTCATCGTGTTCTGTTTTCTTCCTGTTTTTCTTCTTCTTGTTCTTCCTCTTGGTCTCCTCCTCCCTCTCTTCTCCCTCCCCTCCTCCCTCTTCACCCTCTCCTCCCTTCCCTCCCCTCCTCTCTCCTCTCCTCTCCTCTCCTCTCCTCTCCTCTCCTCTCTCCTCTCCTCCTCCCTCTCTCTCCTCTCCTCTCTCTCCTCCCTCTCTCTCCTCCCTCCTCTCCCTCCCTCTCCTCTCCTCCTCTCCTCTCTCTCCTCCCTCCTCTCCTCCCTCCCTCTCCTCTCCTCCCCTCTCTCTCCTCCCTCTCTCCCCTCCTCCCTCTCTCTCCTCCCTCTCCTCCCCTCCCCCTCTCCCCTGGTTCCTCAGACTGATCCCCAACACAGAGAACAGCCTGGAGTCGTCCCTGCTCCCCGTGGAGGAGCTGGAGGAGGAGGAGGTGTGGCTCTACTGGATCGACGGCAACAAGGAGCCCCACGGCAAGTCCATCCGCCACCTGGCCCAGGACTCTAAGGGCCGCAACAAGATGGACACCGACATCATCACCTACTACCGGTGAGGGGGTCCCCTTCAGCCTGGAGACACGGCTCACGATGACCCAGGGAGCACTATTCACTCAGTTAATCACCTGTCATCAAATTACTAAGTAAAGAGTGTGTGTGTGTCTGTGTGTCTGTGTGTCTGTGTGTCTGTGTGTCTGTCTGTCTGTCTGTCTGTCTGTCTGTCTGTCTGTCTGTCTGTCTGTCTGTCTGTCTGTCTGTCTGTCTGTCTGTCTGTCTGTCGTGTGTGTGTGTGTGTGTGTGTGTGTGTGTGTGTGTGTGTGTAAGACGTGTGTGTATATATACAAAATATACATATTTATATTACTAGTATACCTTTAACACAAATAGTCTACGGATGTTAAGAGATCTGAACCACCATACAAGTATGTTTGTTTCAAAGGACTGGCATGAGGACGACAATGAGGATGAAGACAAAAGACTCGCCTCGTGCATAACTGACTCAGAAACAGGGCAGGTTTGGCAGGAAACTAGAAGCTCTGATTTCAGCCGCGTTGGTCAACATTTTGGTGTGTGTGTGTGTGTGTGTGTGTGTGCGTGTGTGGTGTGTGCGTGTGTGTGTGTGTGTGTGGCCCCCCCCCCCCCTCCCCATGCTGAGAGGTGATCAGTCAGTATTGTCAGCATTGCACTGCTGTAAGAACTTGTTCTGCAGCATCCCCAGACACGGCACTATCGCTTCAAACGGTCTCCACTCCCTCCCTCCTTTCACGCTGTAAACAACCTGCCTTCACCCCACATGACCTCCTCCCGCCTCGACTCAGTGTAACGCTGACTCCCTTTGCCTCTGCTGGCCCTGACAGCGCCACATGTACCCGCTGTCGTGGTTCTGAACTCCAACCAGGAGAATAATGTTGAGACTTTGTTTCTCTGGCGACGGTGCATACTGCTGGCATGTCCCCAGTTAATACAAATCTTATTCCACATTTTTAGATTATAGGTATAAAATAAGATAACGTATACTTTATTCATGCCTGCAGGGAAATGTTGGTGTTCCAGCAGCCAGCATACATACGCACACGACAATACGTATATACCTACATGTCCCACCTACACAAAAAATATGAACCAACACTGCATAGCCAGGATAGAAAAGAAGAAAAGAAAAGTGTGCAATTATATAGGTACAGTTTGATATATGCAGCTCAGGCTAAAGTTTGAATTAATATTCTTGTGTCCTTTTTGCAGCTTAGTTGCCATAACCTCTAGTTATTACAATATATAGGAGTTAATATATTGCTGTTATAGTTTGCCAACATCCGTTGTTGTAAACGGTCCACAGCTGCACTACCCCTCTGCCACCACTAGTGGTCAGGAGACTGGGCCCAATGCTCCTCTCTCCGGTGCTTTCCTCCCCGGGGGGTTGAGGGGACTTGTCCTTTGGATGGATTAGGTTGGGGGTGTCCTACAATGTGGGTCTGTGAGGACATTTGAAGAGATGATTGAGCGTGTGATTCAGGGAAATCATCTGACCTGACTCCTACTTAACCCCCCACAGGTACCATCTGACCTGACTCCTACTTAACCCCCCACAGGTACCATCTGACCTGACTCCTACTTAACCCCCCACAGGTACCAGCTGAACCTGTTTGCCAAGATGTGTCTGGACCGCCAGTACCTGGCCATCAACCAGGTGTCCACCCAGCTGCCCGTGGAGCTCATCCTGCGCTGCATGTTCGACGACTGCCTGCCCTACAACCTGCGCGCCTCCTTCTGCCGCCTCATGCTGCACATGCACGTGGACCGGGACCCCCAGGAGGCCGTGGTGCCCGTCCGCTACGCCCGCCTCTGGACCGAGATCCCCTCCAAGATCACCATCCACGAGTGAGTTGGGGCAGACCTCCTAGAACACTTGTGACCCCTCCACCGATCCCTAACAGCTCCTAGACCACTTGTAGCCCCCCACCGGTCCCTAACAGCTCCTAGACCACTTGTGACCCCCCACCGGTCCCTAACAGCTCCTAGACCACTTGTAGCCCCCCACCGGTCCCTAACAGCTCCTAGACCACTTGTAGCCCCCCACCGGTCCCTAACAGCTCCTAGAACACTTGTAGCCCCCCCACCGGTCCCTAACAGCTCCTAGACCACTTGTAGCCCCCCACCGGTCCCTAACAGCTCCTAGACCACTTGTGACCCCCCCACCGGTCCCTAACAGCTCCTAGACCACTTGTGACCCCCCCACCGGTCCCTAACAGCTCCTAGACCACTTGTAGCCCCCCCACCGGTCCCTAACAGCTCCTAGACCACTTGTAGCCCCCCACTCGGTCCCTAACAGCTCCTAGACCACTTGTAGCCCCCACCCGGTCCCTAACAGCTCCTAGACACTTGTAGCCCCCCACTGGTCCCTAACAAGCTCCTAGACCACTTGTGACCCCCACCGGGTCCCTAACAGCTCCTAGACCACTTGTAGCCCCCCCACTGGTCCTAACAGCTCCTAGACCACTTGTAGCCCCCCACTGGTCCCTAACAGCTCCTAGACCACTTGTAGCCCCCCACCGGTCCCTGGCAGCTCCTAGACCACTTGTAGCCCCCCACCTGTCCCTTGCAGCTCCCCAGCAGTAAACCCCAGCTGGTGTTTCCATGCTTCTGTGATCCGGGGGGTTCCAGCTTCTCAGGGGTTCCGGTCCAGCGGTGCGACCGCAGGCTGAAACATTGGGATGGATCTGTGGGCTCGTTACACTCATATGGGAACTGTGTGTGTGTGTGTGTGTGTGTGTGTGTGTGTGTGTGTGTGTGTGTGTGTGTGTGTGTGTGTGTGTGTGTGTGTGTGTGTGTGTGTGTGTCAGGTATGAGTATGACGCCACCGACTCCCCCCGGGAGGAGATGAAGAGGAAGTTCTCCCCCACCATGGAGTTCGTGGAGGAGTACCTGCGGGACGTGGTCAGCCAGCCCTTCCCGTTCGGGGACAACGAGAAGAACGAGCTCACCTTGGAGGTCCGCCCGCAGCCCCCTCCAGTTCACTGTAGACTCTTTGGTTTCAGTGTATTTGGACTGCAACAGTGTGTTCCCCTCCCCGTCGGCCAGGTGGTGAACCTGGCGCGGAACCTGGTCTACTTTGGGTTCTACAGCTTCAGCGAGCTGCTGCGGCTCACGCGCACCCTGCTGGCCATCCTGGACATCGTCCAGTACCCCCTGGCCTACATCAACAAGCTCAACAAGAGCCCAGAGGCCGGTCGGTCCTTCAGCCTCGCTCAGCGCTCCTCTTCCTCAGCACGTCAGCCTGTTAGAAGGCTTTGAAAGGCTTTATGCGCTTTATCAAGTACAAATTCAGAACTTTAATTGCTGCTTAATGCTTCAGTGATTGAACCCTCAGAAATGTCAATGATTTGATGGCTCATCCTCCCTCATAGCAGCGGCCGCCTTTGGAGACGCAGATGAATGGAGGGGTTCCCCAGTCCCAGAACCGTCTCTTTATGTTGTTTCTTCAGGCAACAACGTCCTGCGCACCATCCACGGCGTGGGGGAGATGATGACCCAGATGGTGATGAGTCGGGGGCTCCCCCACAGCCTGCCCGACAGCCCCCCCTCGCTGCGGCTGGGGAAGGGCCACCTCTGCCCCGACAACGAGGACGTGATGGTGATGGACACCAAGCTGAGGATCATCGAGATCCTGCAGGTCAGGGCTCCCTGCACTCGTGGGTTGTTGTGTTGTTGTTGTTGTGATGTTGTTAACCCCCCCCCCCCTGCACCAGGAGGAGGAGGAGATACTGTACGTCCTTTTACATTATTAACTACCTCTACATTTCGGCTTAGCTCAGGAGGTAGAGCAGTTGTCTTGTAATCGAAAGGTTGCTAGTTCGATCCCCAGCTCCTCCTAACTGAGTGTTGACGTGTCCCTGAGCAAGACACTTAACCCTTACTGCTCCTGACCAGCTGGCTGTCGCCTGGTTGACTCTGCCGTCTGTGTGTCAATGTGTGTATTAACTGATGGAAGTCGCTTTGGATAAAAGCGTCTGCTAAATGCCCTAAATGTAAATGTAAACATCAATGGGTTAGTATTTGAATTGCAGGTTTGTTCTTCAGTGGTTCTGCATCAGGGCTGACCCTAGGGTTGACTATCACGCTGGTCAACAGCGGTTGAATGGGGTTTGTTGATCTCGTTTCCCGCTGCAGTTCATCCTGAGTGTGCGGCTGGACTACAGGATCACCTACTTGCTGTCCATCTATAAGAAGGAGTTTGACAAGGAGAGCGTGTCTGAGAGCTCCATCTCCATGAGCGACATGCCCATCCTCTCCGGTGCGGTCCGCCGTGTTGTATCTCTCCGTCCTCCTCCTGTCGAGGCAGAATGATTCATGATTCAGGTCCCTGTTCACGGCAGGAGGCTTTAGCGGTTACTGTGAGCAACAACATCTCTCTGTTCTCCTCCCAGCGTCTGAGCCCGACATCGACGAGATCGCCTCTAAAGCGGAGGCCATGTTCGCTGGGAGGTACGTAGAGGGTGGGGGGGGGAAGGGGAGGAAGGGGAGGGGTGGAGGAAGAGGAGGGGTGGAGGAAGAGGAGGGGTGGAGGAAGAGGAGGGGTGGAGGAAGAGGAGGGGTGGAGCTACGTTGAGGAGGTGGGCGGAGGGATGGTGGAGGTCGAGGAGGGGAACCCTAAATTCAAAACGTTCTTGTTTTTTAAAACTTGATAGTAAAACAATATACGGTGTGTATTTTAGTAATATTTTAGTAACTCTAGGAAATTGGCTTGCCACATCATTTATTTTGGAATGAAAACTAACTGTGACCGGTCCTGATAACGGGGTGATACCAGAGGTTGAAGTAATGATGAGCGTGACGGTGACACCGTACCCTAGATCCTGTCCTGGGGAACGCCTCCTGTCTGTCCCTAGCGTCCTACAACCACCTGAACACAACCTTCATAGACATAGGCATGATCTAATGAACAAACGCTCACATGAACTCATCTGTGATATCTAAAAATATCAAATCAATATTGCTTTTTGGAGAATGAGTTTTGATACTGTTCTTCAAAGTGTGTGTGTGTGTGTGTGTGTGTGTGTGTGTGTGTGTGTGTGTGTGTGTGTGTGTGTGTGTGTGTGTGTGTGTGTGTGTGTGTGTGTGTGTGTGTGTGTGTGTGTGTGTGTGTGTGTGTGTGTGTGAAGCTCTGCGAGCGCAGCACGGTGGAGCTGGATGACGAAGGGGGCCGCACCTTCCTGCGGGTCCTGATCCACCTCATCATGCAGGACTACCCCCCGCTGGTGTCCGGCTCGCTACAGCTTATCTTCAAACACTTCAGCCAGCGGGCCGAGGTGCTGCAGGCCTTCAAACAGGTCAGAGGCTGCTCAGCTCAAACACTCAGCGGGCCAAGGTCTGAGCCTTCAAACTGGTCTGAGGCCTTCAAACTGGTCTGAGGCCTTCAAACTGGTCTGAGGCCTTCAAACTGGTCTGAGGCCTTCAAACTGGTCTGAGGCCTTCAAACTGGTCTGAGGCCTTCAAACTGGTCTGAGGCCTTCAAACTGGTCTGAGGCCTTCAAACTGGTCTGAGGCCTTCAAACTGGTCTGAGCCTTCAAACTGGTCTGAGCCTTCAAACTGGTCTGAGGCCTTCAAACTGGTCTGAGCCTTCAAACTGGTCTGAGGCCTTCAAACTGGTCTGAGCCTTCAAACTGGTCTGAGGCCTTCAAACTGGTCTGAGCCTTCAAACTGGTCTGAGGCCTTCAAACTGGTCTGAGCCTTCAAACTGGTCTGAGGCCTTCAAACTGGTCTGAGGCCTTCAAACTGGTCTGAGCCTTCAAACAGGTCTGACATTATCGGCTTGTTGTCTAATGGTAGCTTCAGTATTGATTTAAAATGTTTAAGTTTGATTAGGGATATTATTTTATTATTTCACTGGGTTAGCAACATGGGTGCAAGCTGCTATGACTGTTCATTATTTATTTGTTTTGTAGAACAGTATGAGTCAGTTATTAAATTTTGACTTTGCAAGGCACGAGTTGTACCCGTGGGTCCAACTTTATTTTAGGTTAATGCCCTGCCTAACGTGTGTGTGTGTGTGTGTGTGTGTGTGTGTGTGTGTGTGTGTGTGTGTGTGTGTGTGTGTGTGTGTGTGTGTGTGTGTGTGTGTGTGTGTGTGTGTGTGTGTGTGTGTGTGTGTGTGTGCTCAGGTCCAGCTGCTGGTGTCTGAACAGGACGTGGAGAATTACAAGCAGATCAAGGCTGACCTGGACCAGCTGAGGCTGACGGTGGAGAAGTCGGAGCTGTGGGTGGAGAAGAGCGGGGGCTACAGCGGAGACGACCTGGCCAGCCGCCAGGCCATGGAGCTGATCAACGAGGTGACATCACCATGGAAACGCTCACTTGGTCTCCAGGTAGACGGGGTATAGTTTGATTGGCTTCCGTGGTACAAACATGCAAGGGAGAAGCCTGGAGGACCATAGACCCGAGCCTGGAGGACCATAGACCAGAGCCTGGAGGTCCATAGACCAGAGCCTGGAGGACCATAGACCAGAGCCAGGAAGTCCAGAGCCTGGAGGTCCATAGACCAGAGCCTGGAGGTCCATAGACCAGAGCCAGGAAGTCCAGAGCCTGGAGGTCCATAGACCAGAGCCTGGAGGTCCATAGACCAGAGCCTGGAGGACAATAGACCCGAGCCTGGAGGTCCATAGACCAGAGCCTGGAGGTCCATAGACCAGAGCCTGGAGGTCCATAGACCAGAGCCTGGAGGTCCATAGACCAGAGCCTGGAGGTCCATAGACCAGAGCCTGGAGGTCCATAGACCAGAGCCTGGAATAATATTGCATAGATTTTCTTTTGCTGTTGTTCTCTCGCAAGGATTCATTGAAATGAATCGGCTGGCCTAATCTCTATAGCTCAAAAGAGAGCTCATTATTCAGATTGGTCTGGTTAAAGCGTGCACATCAGACAGTATTTCACCAATGGTTCCCTGAGTCGCTCACATTGAAACCCGTGTGAAATATTGTCCGTTATCCAGTGTTTTGAAAAAGACTAATCTTGAAGATATCTGTCCTTCAATGTCGTATTTCAGGGTTTGCGAACATATCTCCCCAAACCTAGTAGAAAGGGGGGGGGGGGGGGGTTACTGAAGGTGGTCTCAAGGCTGGTCCCTTTGTCACAGGGACGTTTTTACACACAATGAAACATATGCTGATAGTATGATAACATTAAATGTTATCATACTATTGGAATAAGTGAAAGCACATTGTGTACTTGTGTGAACTACATTCAGTGTTTCTGTTTGTCAGATTATTAGCCCAGCGCAGGACGGAGACATCAAGCCTCACATTGATGGCAATAAAGCAAACAACTATAACATCGTCAAAGAGGTGAGATCCTTCGGCCCATCCGTCTAATCATCTCCATTGATCCGCTCATCGATGCGTTTGATTGACAAACGTTTGCGTGTTTTGCGTGTTTTGCGTGTGCGCATGTGTGCTCAGATCCTCCTGCGGCTCAGCAAGCTGTGTTGCCCTGGGAAGAAGAGCCGGATCCAGCAGCAGAGGCTGCTGAAGAACATGGGGGCTCACACCGTGGTGTTGGACCTGCTGCAGATCCCCTACGAGACGGTGAGGCCCCCGTAGACCAGCAGACGCGCCAGCACCACGGCACCCTGCTGCAGCAGAGTCTCTACAAGCGGACATTCATGGCTTCATTTAGAGGCCTTCCTCCCACATGTGTGATAGTGGTTTATAATCCCATGAAAGAAAGAATGGTTGAGTTTTCGTGACCCTAGATTGGGTCCATCCCAGTGCGTGTTTCCCATGGTTACCACACACTTGTGATACTTTTTAGTACCGTTTTTTTGTAGGAGCATGATAAAGAGTGATGTTGTGTATGAACAGCACCAGGCGTAACTTGGCTCTTTGCTGGTGCTTCCACCGAGCGGTGCGGCTCGCGTATCCACCGCCGACGGTACACTTATGGTATTTAAAATGACCTTTACTTGGATGCTGTCACAACAAACTTCAATACTGGGCAGTGGGCACATGCTACTGTATGATTTTGTAGACCATTACTTCATTTTGGACAATGACAGGATGACAGTACAGGCCACCTCACACAATACAGACCAGTACAGGACACCTTCCACACTACAGGCCAGTACAGGACACCTTCCACACTACAGGCCAGTACAGGACACCTTCCACAACTAGGCCAGTACAGGAAACTTCACTGTACCAGTAACAGGACCTTACACTAGGCCAGTACAGGACACCTTCCACACTACAGGCCAGTACAGGACACCTTCCACACTACAGGCCAGTACAGGACACCTTCCACACTACAGGCCAGTACAGGACACCTTCCACACTACCAGTACAGGACACCTTCCACACTACAGGCCAGTACAGGACACCTTCCACACTACAGGCCAGTACAGGACACCTTCCACACTACCAGTACAGGACACCTTCCACACTACAGGCCAGTACAGGACACCTTCCACACTACAGGCCAGTACAGGACACCTTCCACACTACAGGCCAGTACAGGACACCTTCCACACTACAGGCCAGTACAGGACACCTTCCACACTAGGCCAGTACTAGGACACCTTCCACACCTACAGGCCAGTAACAGGACACCTTCCACACTACAGGTCAGTACAGGACACCTTCCACATACAGGCCAGTACAGGACACCTTCCACACTACCAGTACAGGACACCTTCCACACTACAGGCCAGTACAGGACACCTTCCACACTACAGGCCAGTACAGGACACCTTCCACACTACCAGTACAGGACACCATAGTCACTGGAAGGCGGGTGTGAGGGGGGGGGGATTCAGTTGGTTGCGATCTGTAACCTCTGAAGGTCCTGAAAAGTGTTTTTATTTCTGTCCTTGTCCCTTTACTATTTTGTTCTGTTCCATCGCTGCCCAGAGTGACGAGAAGATGAATGAGATCATGACCCTGGCCCACGCCTTCCTGCAGAACTTCTGTCGAGGGAACACCCAAAACCAGATCCTGCTGCACAAACACCTCAACCTGTTCCTCACACCAGGGGTACGTACCTCAGTCAGCTGACCCTCACCCAGTCACCTGACCCTCAACCAGTCACCTGACCCTCACCCAGTCACCTGACCTCATCCAATCACCTCACCCTCACCCAGTCACCTGACCCTCACCCAGTCACCTGACCCTCACCCAGTCACCTGACCCTGACCCTCAACCATTCACCTGACCCTCACCCAGTCACCTGACCCTCACCCAGTCACCTGACCCTGACCCTCAACCATTCACCTGACCCTCACCCAGTCACCTGACCCTCACCCAGTCACCTGACCCTCACCCAGTCACCTGACCCTCACCCAGTCACCTGACCTCATCCAATCACCTCACCCAGTCACCTGACCCTTAACCCCACCCAGTCACCTGACCTCATCCAGTCACCTGACCTTGACCCTCACCCAGTCACCTTAACCTCACCCAGTCACCTGACCCTCACCCAGTCACCTGACCTCATCCAGTCACCTGACCCTGACCTTCAACCATTTACCTGACCCTCAACCAGTCACCTGACCCTTACCCAGTCACCTGACCCTCACCCAGTCACCTGACCCTCACCCAGTCACCTGACCTCATCCAGTCACCTGACCCTGACCCTCAACCATTTACCTGACCCTCACCCAGTCACCTGACACTTAACCTCACCCTCATCAAACCTCATTCATCTGGTTGAGGGTGAGGGTGAGGTTATGTTCACCTGAGCCTCCTCTGGCCTTCAATCCATTTAAATGAGTGAATTAAGTGGATTCACCCAAAATAAAACTAACAACTTTAAGATTATTGTTCATTATAACAGAACTCTTTTCTTTATGATTCCAATTAAATAAACCCAACTATTATCATTTATTTTCCCATTTTATTGTGGGTGCATTTCTTCTTCCTTCCATTGCGTGTTATATCTTATCATGTATCGAGCCCCCCGTGTCCTCTGTGTGCCCTCCCTCCCGGACAGCTGCTGGAGGCGGAGACCATGCGGCACATCTTCATGAACAACTTCCAGCTGTGCAACGACATCAGCGACCGCGTGGTGCACCACTTCGTCCACTCCATCGAGACTCACGGCCGCCACGTCCAGTTCCTCCGGTTCCTCCAGACCATCGTGAAGGCGGACGGCAAGTACGTCAAGAAGTGCCAAGACAAGGTCATGACGGAGGTGAGAGCTCTTGTTCCTGGGAGGGGAGTCCTCGGGGAGGTCAAGAGGGAGCGGCCACGAGTGGTCTGAATTGGGATGGGATCGGTCATAACTTAACTTAAATGTTCCCATACAGAGGCAGCACATCTCTGAACAGATACTCTCATGGCCCTTTCACACCGCCGCAAAATCGGAGCCCGTTCCGGGCCGGTTCGGAGCTAGAGCCAGGGCTTTGGTTTCACACCGCCAAAGAACCGGCTCCGGCCCCTAACAACCGGTTCAACTCAAGCCCCAGTTGTGAGCTGGGCTAGAACGGGAACCGCTTTACGCCAGGGGCAGGGGGCGGGGTTATCCTTACCGTCATAAACAGGAAGACAAACGAAGACCGGTCAAAGCTCTCGCGCACACAATCATTATCACAGATTCGCTGGATCTGTTGTGTTTGGGTTGCCTAAGTAGGCCGCCCAAAAGCGAGGAGAAAAACTTGAACAGCCGCCGCGTATTCCACCATTGTTGTGTTTGAAACTGCGAGGGTTGCCGGTAAAAGCGGAGACGTATGCAGACGTTTGAAGTGACGTCATGACGTTGCTCTCGCCGGCTCCATGGCTGGCTCTCGCCGGTGTGAAACCAACCGGTTCGTAACCGGGATAAGGCTGGAACCAGTTTGGAACTGGCCCTAGCACCAGCCCGGAACTGGCTCTCGGTTCTTTTTGGTGTGAAAGCCCCATCACAGTACACCCCACCCCCCTATAGCTCACCGGATGAAAAGGCCCCTTCTGAGGCGTACAAACCCTGTCTCTGATGGTGCCTCCAGCCGCAGTAACCGGCCGCTCTTCCCTCCCTGATCCCCAGCTGGTGAACGGCGGGGAGGACGTGCTGGTCTTCTACAACGACCGCTCCTCCTTCCCGCTGCTGCTGCAGATGATGGGCTGCGAGCGGGAGCGCTCGGACGAGGGCGGCGCGCTGGCCTACCACAACACGCTGGTGGAGCTGCTGGCCGCCTGCACCGAGGGCAAGAACGTCTACACGGAGCTCAAGTGCAACTCCCTGCTGCCGCTGGACGACATCGTGAAGGTGGTCAACGACGTGCACTGCATCCCGGAGGTGAGGCCCGGTCAGGGGATACCGGGAGGGTGGTCTACACACACGGCGTCTGGAGGGGTCAGGGGGGGGGTCTAGGGCGGACCACCACGCTGCAGCCACTCAAACAGGTGTTTGGTGCATTGAGGTTCAGGACGATCGTCTGGGGCCCAAACGCCTTCATATTTAATACCTAATCACTTTTTAATGACATAATCGTCGACCACAACACCTTGGAAAAATACATTATCAAGAAGAAATGGAGATCCTACCTGAAGAAAGAAAAAATTCTTGGCTTTGTATTACGAGACGGAATTTACTTAGAAGGGCGACGGGTCAATCAGCCACCAACCCCCTCCAGCTAGGTAGTGTGTGTCATGTCTACCACGTTGATGGCATGAAACAAGAGCTGGCAGGGCTCCACTACTGAGTAATATTATGTAGAAAGACGCGTCATCTAATGTTGGACTAGAGGTCACAGGTCATCAGCAGGCAGGGTTGGCCGAGTCCTCTGGCTCAAGGAGGCTTAAAGCCGTTTCACACCAGTGCGATACGAAATTGCGGCACGGATTTGCGGAATATCCGTGCGGCAATTTTCCGCATGTGAAGCATGCACACTGAGTCCGGTGCGAAATGTTCGCATTCTTGTGTTCTAATTTCGCAAACGGAAAAAAAAAACGCGGTTCACTTGAGGCCATGCGGGTCCGGGATACCCTCCGCCAGTTCTTTGCATCGCCTGCTGGCAGCGTCCAAGCAATACCCCCGTGTCCGTCGCGGTGTCTTCAGTTAGAGGGGGCACTAAGATGTTGTGACATTTAACTGACCCTCTGTGTATTTATTGATTCGTGTTCTCTACCCATTCATCAACCAATCATTTATTTGTTTGCTTATTCCATGTGTTTACATCCCAATCATTATTTACTATGGATGAGCAGTTTTCAGATTGTAATGTTGAATAATAAACTACTGTGGTTGCAAAACCTAAGCTTTTCAAAGCATACCGTCATGTTGAGCAAGCACAGAGTACAGCTATAGAAGCTATAGATAAATGTCCTCAATAACGTTTTAGTAGGTTTGAGTATATAAAATAGGACAATAAAGTAGATCTTCATGTTTCAGCAAGCTTCTGCGCAATCGAGAGCCATATATTGTCCTTCACTTCCGCAAATTAAGATAGTCATCCACACACTTTTGTCGTATAAAATAGGGTGCTGGGACACACAAAGATGATTAGTCTTTCGCTCATTTTGTGATGGGCGGGAAGTGACATCATACAAAGCAAACGATTTCATTGGTCAAGCGTGTAGTTTCGCAGACGGAATTCCGCAGACGACAAAGTGGTTACGGATTTTTTTTTGCCGCACGAAAGTTCCGCCCTGGTGTGCAAGCTCACATTATAACCCATGAAATCATTTTTTATAAATTTCCGTGCGAATAATCCGCACGGAAATTCGCACTTGGTGTGAAACGGCTTTTACTGGTGCTGTCGTCTGAAGACATCGGGGACAAACCTGTTCACACCGCTATATGACTGCTGGGTGGTGATGTTGTGTGTGTGATCCCCTCTGTCTGTTCCCCAGGTCAAGACGGCCTATGTGAACTTTGTGAACCACTGCTATGTGGACACGGAGGTGGAGATGAAGGAGATCTACACCTCGAACCACATCTGGAAGCTCTTCGACAACTTCCTGGTGGACATGGCCAGTGTAAGGCATCAATAAAAGGATGTGGACCTCTTCAGGCCGCCCTTCTTTGTATTCCCCAACTCGTGCTAGGTTAAATTCATGTGTAGTAAGCTAGTTGGTTTGTTGTCATTTTAAAGGAGTTGACCGGAGCTTTCCATTGTTGTTCCACAGGTGTGCAACAGCACCACTGAACGCAGCCACGCCGACTCAGCCCTGGAGAAGTATGTCACCGAGTCGGTCATGGCAATCGTCAAAGGGTTCTTTGGCTCCCAGTTCTCCGTCAACAACTCTAACCTGCAGGTACGGAGAACCCATTAACCATGCACCAGTCCCCCCCCAGTGTGGCTGTTGGTTTAGGACCCATGACCAACACACACACACACACACACACACACACACACACACACACACACACACACACACACACACACACACACACACACACACACACACACACACACACACACACACACACACACACACACACACACACACACACACACACACACACACACTACCAGCCCTTGGTAGTGGGCTGGTAGTCAGAGACCAGCGCTCAAAGTGTCTTTCTTTCTCCCCTTCTCTTTCTCCCTGCCACAGACCAACCAGCCGGTGTTCATCCAGCTGCTTCAGTCCGCCTTCAGGATCTACAACTGTACCTGGATCAATTCTGCTCAGAAGGCCAACATCGAGAGCTGCATCAAGACGCTAGCGGACGTCGGTGTGTTTGCTGCGCTATCGCTTCGTCAAACATTTCTGCGCACATATATATCCTGGTTATTGCGTTTCATAATTAAATGAAAGATTGTTGATGTCGAGTGTTGTAACGCACTGGATGTGACTGGGACTGACCACTGGGGTCAGTGTTCTCCGCCTAGCCTGACGCAGCTCTTTAAGCACCTGGATTAGCCCCCGTGTACAGTAGCATACAGTGACTGGAAGCTATGGTCCTCGCCCCCAGCCAAGGCCCGGGCCATCGCCATCCCGGTGGACCTGGACAGCCAGGTGAACACCCTGTCGCTCAAGGTCCACAGCAACATGGTGCAGAGGGCCGCCAAGGACTGGAGGATCAGTGCCCGCACCCGGCCCCGCAAGGAGACCTTTGGAGGCCCCGACTACAAGAACATCATCGAGAAGTTGCAGGTGGACATAAAGTTACAATTGTGTGTGTGCGTGTCCATATAGATATAGAAACAGTAGGATGACCTAATGGCTAGTTTCGGGGGGTTGATTTGCTGCTGGTTTTGACTGTGTGTGTGTGTGTGTGTGTGTGTGTGTGTGTGTGTGTGTGTGTGGTGTGTGTGTGTGTGTGTGTGTGGTGTGTGGTGTGTGTGTGTGTGGTGTGTGTGTGTGTGTGTGTGTGTGTGTGTGTGTGTGTGTGTGTGTGTGTGTTGCTGACCCCCCCCAGAATGTGGTGACCTGTCTGGAGGAGCAGTTCAGCCCCAAGGTGCAGGCCGAGTTCTCGGTCCTGGTCGACGTGCTCCACAGCCCCGAGCTGCTGTTCCCAGAAGCTGCTCGTCTGCGCTGTGAGAGCGGAGCCTTCATGTCCAAGTGAGCCGACCCTCCACCGCCTTTACTGGAACCGCAGCTCAAACCACAGCTAATATACAGTCTTCATATAGCCGCAGGACCAGCTAGCGCCTCCTGTGTCAGGGTCTCTCTGTGAGCTAGTGTCTGCTCCCTTAAGGCCGCGAGGTGATGTTGCCTCTGCGGTATGACCGCTCAATATTGCAGAAAGTCACGAACACATCTCCAGATGAGAACCAAGGAAGCTGCATAGGGCTGTGAATTCAACAGAGCACTTAGTGGAACTGGATTTTGTTCTTATCCTGCAGCCGAATCCACACTTACTCCAGTAAAGTCGTCAGAATAAAACCACTGTTTTCCCCAGTGCATGGGAGAGCTGGTTTAGTGAGCAGGGTGCTGTGGTCCGTCCCGCAGGTTGATCAAGCACACCAACAAGCTGATGGACAAGGAGGAGAAGCTGTGCATCAAGATCCTGCAGACGCTCCGGGAGATGCTGGACAAGAAGGAGACCTTCCACGAGGCGGTGAGGACTTCTCTGGAGGATATGTATACTGGAGTGATTGTTTCTGACCAGGGGTCATAGCGGTGATGACAGAATGGATAAACCGTAGTGTTTAAAGCTTTTCCTACTGGTCTCATTGCGTCCCTAGGCCCCGCCAAGCCTCTGTCACATTGCTCTGCTGTCCTGCACGCGCAACAGTTTCATTCAACTGATGATCAATCAATCTGCCAACTCCTAAAATCAGCCAGACATCCATGTCTGTATTTGGGACCCATCTCTTCACAGGATAAATGTCAGATTGTTTTCGTTCGGTACCCGTGGTTCGGTACTGCTGATGTTGCATCAAAACAATAGTTGTTTATTAACAGTACAACAGCATAAATGAACGTTGCCATCGCCCTATTTGTCACATGTCAATGCTGCATGTGTATAGGCAGCGATACTATAGTCCTTGAATGACCGCTAATACGGTCAGAGCAAACTATGAACATGATGATTTAGGATCGGTAATGGATAAACCTGACCATAGACAACATTTTTTTTCAACCATTTGCAAATCCTGGTGAGGGCTTGGATCCTTTCTGTCGGGCCCGTGTCCCATCAATGTCCCACATGCCCTGAGTCCGCCACACAGGAACCTCTCAAGCTGTCACGTCCACCAGCCTGATAATGACAATCTGCCTGTCTGTACATCTTGTACGGCCGCCGCCTGGATTACCAAGGCTCTCAAAGTGTCCGTCTGTGTTGTGCTGCGGCTGAAACACATGCGCAGTCTGGCTGGTCCAGAGACTCTCCTCATTAGTATTCCGGAGGCCTTTGTCTGTTACGTAAGGCCAGAGAAGCCACTTCAGGACACCCTCTCCGCCGAGAGAGGGAGGGAGAGGGAGGCAGAGCACCCGCAAATCAATAAGGGGAGCCAGCCGGGGGAGGAGGGTGGGGGGGCACGTGTAGGAACCTCACCTGAGGGCAGGAGGGGTGGGCTGTGCTGCACACTGAAGTGCATGTGCTGCTGCTTCCTCTCTGGATGGTTATTCCTTATCAACTTTATGCTTTTACAGAGAGTCACAAGAGTCATGATCCTCAGATCCCACCCGACCAAAGAGCCGCTGTCGCACACGGCACATGCCCACACGCAGAGACTGCTGCAGAGGTTGCTCTCTGGGCTACAAGGAGTGGCTGAACCAGAGAGGGATGGAGGGGGAGAAGGGTGGGCTCTGGGGGTGTGAGGGTGGGGGTGTGAGGGTGGGGGTGTGAGGGGTAGCAGTGATGTGAGTAGCCATGTGAGTTGGGGGGTGGGGGGGGGGAGTTTGGGCTGCAGGGTGAACAACTGAAGAGAGAGGTGTCTGCCCTGCTACAGAAGAGGATAGACGGGGAGCGGGAGGGGGGGTGGTGGGGGGGCTTATGTAACAGCCTGCAGTGGCTGAGCCTGCGTCACATGGGCCGTCACGTTTTCCTCCCTCCCTTCCCTCCCTCTCCTCCCCTCCCCTCCCTCCCTGCTCCCTCCCTCCCTCCCTCCCTCCCTCCCTCATGTTCTCTCACTTCGGCATCCTATTTTGCCACCCTTTGTGCTCTGTCTCACTCTGTCACACCATCTCTCTCTTTTTCTCTCTCTCTCGCTCAATCTCACGCTCTCTCTCTCTCTCTCCCTCGTGTCTCTCCCTCCTGTGTCTCTCTCTCCTGTGTCTCTCTCTCCTGTATCTCTCTCCCTCCTGTGTCTCTCTCTCCTGTGTGTCTCTCCCTCCTGTGTGTCTCTCTCTCCCTCCTGTGTGTCTCTCTCTCTCTCCTGTGTGTCTCTCCCTCCTGTGTCTCTCCTGTGTCTCTCTCTCCTATGTGTCTCTCTCTCCTGTATCTCTCTCCCTCCTGTGTGTCTCTCCCTCCTGTGTGTCTCTCTCTCTCTCCTGTGTGTCTCTCTCCCTCCTGTGTGTCTCTCTCCCTCCTGTGTGTCTTTCTCTCCCTCCTGTGTGTCTCTC